>PVKC010023988.1:0-17061 GCA_004027635.1 Crocidura indochinensis | reverse complement strand
TTTTTTTTTTTTGGTTTTTGGTTTTTGGGTCACACCCGGCGGTGCTCAGGGGTTACTCCATGCTCAGAAATTGCTCCTGGCAGGCACGGGGGACCATATGGGGCACCGGGATTTGAACCAATGACCTTTTGCATGAAAGGCAAACGCCTTACCTCCATGCTATCTTCCAGGCCCCATATATATGGTTCTTAATGTTAAAGAAAAATATATATTAGCTATATAATATTATCTAAGTAAAACAAGGATGACAATAATAGAGAACAAAAGCTGGAAAAATAGTATGTGGGTAGGGCACTTGCTCGGCACACAGCTGACCTAGTTCTATCTCCACCACCTGATATAATCCTCCAAGCACTGCAAGAAGTGAGTCCTGAGCAATGCCAGGTGTGGCCCCCAAACAAGTAAAGGATAGAAAAGGGGGGATGGGGTAATTGTAGAGCTGGTAAGATGCTGTCCTTGCACAGTGTTGATCCAGGTTCAATTTCTTGGCACCCTTATGTACTCCAGATCCTGCAAGGAGTAACTTCTGAGCACAGTATCAGAGTAGGCCCTAGGTGTTATAATAAAAATTAAGAAAAAAATAAAACAAATAAAAATATAAAACAAAAACAAAATAGAAAAAAGGTATTATATCCATTAATCAAACCCACATTATATTGAATATAAAGAAACTAAGATATAGTTCCTTTCTATAAATAAAACAAATTAAAAACCAACATATTGGGGCCAGAAAGATAGCTTGGAGGTAGGGTGTTTGCCTTGCATGCATAAGGACAATGGTTCGAATCCCGACATCGCATACGGTCCCCCAAGGCTGCCAGGAGCGATTTCTGTGCATAGAGCCAGGAGTAACCCCTGAGCACTGCTGGGTATGAACCCAAAACAAACCAAAAAAAAAAAAAAAAACCAATATATTAAGAAAAGGAAAAGGGCTTTAAGAAGTCATTAAAAACAAGCAAAAAGCAAATGAACAATGTATCAAACGATAGTCAAAATATAGGTCCACAGGCAAATTCAAACAAAATTCAAAATGTGATGTAATCAAACCCCCAAACTTTCACACAGTCTGAGCATAATCAAAACAACCCAAATAATTAACTTATACTTCTAAATAATTATTAGATATAGAAAAAGTATAACTTTCAAACATTGATAGTGCTGATATATAAATACAATAATTTTAGAAAACAATTTGACAGCAAAATTACCATAAAATTCAACAACCCTATCTAGGTATACGGACATCAGAAATCAGAGAACACATCAATACAAAACTGGGTCTATCGTGTTTATTCATTCATGGTAGCCAAAGGTGAGACAAATTAAATGTAAATCAAGTTATAAAGCATCATAATAAGGTATATTAATATAATTAAGCATTGTTCAAGTATCAAAAGTGTTGATATATCTTTTAATGTGTGTGAACCTTGAAAACATCATGCTAAGCAAAATAAATCAGATACTAAAAAATACACATTATACTCTATATGAGATGGCTAAAATAGACTCACTTTTTTTTTTTTTTTTTTGGTTTTTGGGTCACACCCGGCAGTGCTCAGGGGTTACTCCTGGCTCCATGCTCAGAAATGGCTCCTGGCAGGCACGGGGGACCATATGGGGCACCGGGATTCGAACCGATGACCTTTTGCATGAAAGGCAAACGCTTTACCTCCATGCTATATCCCGGGCCCCGAGACTCACGTTTCTAAAAAGAAGATTTAAAAAGGCTTCCAGGGGTTGAGTAAAGGGAAACAAGAAATGATTGCTATAAGGTTAGAGGATTTTTTGGTAGGGTGAAAAATTAGATAGTTAGATAGTTGTTTGGGCCACAGCAATAGAATAATAGATAGGGCCTTTGCCTTGTACACATGGACCCAGGTTCAATACTTGGCTCTCTATATGGTTTCCTGAGCCAGGTAGGAGTAATTCCTGAGTACAAAGTCAAGAATAAACCTCAAGCACCAGCAGGTGTGTCTCAAAAATAAACAAAAAAGAATTAGTGGTAATACTTGCACAATATACTAAAACTTTAAATGATAAATTTAATATTACTTACCTCAACACTTTAAATGAAAAAGAGATCTGTAAACTAATTCTAGACATTCTCATTTTGAAATGAAAAAAAAAATCAATGCATCAATTTAAAATATAAAATTAGCAGATGTACATGCATCTCAAATGTTTTTATATAGTGGGACTAAAGCAATGGTACACTACGGGTAGAATGTTCGCCTTGTAAGTGGCTGACCTGGGTTCAAGCCTCAACAATCTATATGTTCCCTCAAGCATGCCAGGAATGATTCCTGAGTGGAGGGCAATGAGTAATCCCTGAGCATCACTATGCGTGGACCCAAAACAAGCAAAAACAATTTTATATGGGGCTGGAGAGATTCTACAGTGGCTAGACCTAAGTTGGACCTATGGCAATCACTAAATGCAAAGCCAGGATTAACCCCTGAGTGTGGCCCCAAAATAACATTTTTCTGATATGCTAAAATGTAAACAATTTAATAATATCACAAATGAGAATGGCAAGCAAAGAATTATTGCTCCAAAGGCACAGAGGTTAAGAGACTAGCCAATAAAAAAAGTAGATCAAGAATCTAGTTTTTATTTTTACAACATATGTGATCATAAAAAGTTATTCAATTTTTCCATGACTCAGTTACCTTTCCTGTAATATATGAAAATATTACTTACCTCTCAAAAATTCTTATAAAATTTCTAAATGAAACTATATTGAGACAGTTAGCAGACTATCAAGGAAAAAGAAAGCATTCAAATTTTTAACTGTATAAGAAGCTTACTGCCTACTAAGTTCCCAAAATATATTATCAGACTTACTAATGGCTAGCTAGAGATAGCTCAATGCATAGAGCACATGATTTAATTGTAAATTTGATCCCAAGCAGAGCCAAAAGTAACCCCTAAGCACTACCAGTATTACCCAAAAATAAAATAAAAAACTAAACAAAAAATTATTAATAAGAACAGAAGATGGAGCCAGAGAGATAGTACAGCAGTAGGGCATTTGCCTTGTATGTGACCAACTCAAAAGGGACATGTTTGATTCCTGGCACCCATATTGTCCCACAGCCTGCCAGGGGTAATTTCTGAGTGCAGAGTCAGAGCCAGGAGAAACCCCTGAGCACGGCCGAGTGTGGCCCAAGCAACCTACCAATCAGTAAATAAATGAATAAATTAATTAAAAAAATAAGAACAGAAAATCTGTGGGAATTTAGTGTAACAGAAATGTGATATATGAAAAATAAAATTTAAAAAAAAAACTTGTGAAAGTCACACTCATCCTACAGTTTCATTAAAGCTTAATTAAAATGTATTATCACTTAATCATGAAGATAATTTTGATTATTTTAAAGGTAAGCTTTCCATGCATTAAAAACTCTAGTCAGGGCACTTTTCTAGTGAAAAATACAATACATTAATGAGTAGCTTAAGAGACAGGAGTGAAAGCACAACAAGTAGGGTGTTTGCCTTGCACATGGCCCACCTAGATTTGATCCCTTGTATCCTATATGGTCTCCTGAGCCTGCTAAGAGTAATTTCTGAACACAAAGCCAGGAGTAACCACTGCATGCCACCGGGTGTAGTCCCATACACACAAACACAATAAGTAGCTTAACACTAGTTCTCATACTTTGCTGAATACTGGAATCATCAGGAAGGTTAATAATATGAACAATCCTAGTCTTATTCCCAAGGGATTCTTTCTATTGAGTTAGGATAGATTCCCAGAATTTCAATGCTAGATATCTTGGGTGATATGTACTGCTGGTCCAAGCACTGGACCATATTTCTTAACCTTTTTCCATTATGACAACCTTCTGTCTTTGTTTTCTTACTTTGCTCAGCACCCTCTGTCCTATTGGATAGGCCCCTAGTCTCATGCTATGGCACCTTTGGAATATCCCGGGGACCCACAATGGAGTAATAAGATTCCCAGTTGAGAAATGCTATTATAGAGGATTTGCTTGGATAGCAATATTCCATTAACTTGTTAGCTCCTTTAAAATAAAAAAAAATAGTGGATTAAAAAAATGACTCAAAGGGTTGGAACACATGCTTTGTGAGAGAGCCCTGAGTTGGCTCTCCAGCATCATATGATATCTCTCCTTCAACCTCTTCCCACAAATGATCCATCCAGCAAGACCAGGTGTAATCTTCTAATCTTCAAGCACTACAAAGGGAGTAGATCCTAAAAGCTGTCAGATATGTCCCCCAAACAAATGTATAATATGTACATATGTGTGTGTGTGTGTGTGTGTGTGTGTATATATATATATATATATATAAACTTCTAAAGACATTCTTTCCCATTGGTGTAAGCTTTAGTACTTGGAACAAATGTACTTTGGAAAATGAGTGATTTAGAATAAAAAGAGTACTGTGATTAAAAATAATGGCTAGCAGGGCCAGAGAAATAGAACAGAAGGTAAGGTGCTTGCCTTGTACACACCCAACCCAGGTTCGATCCTTGGCACCCCATATGGTCCCCAAAGCACCGCCAGGAGTAATTCCTGAGTGCAGAGCCAGGAGTAACCTCTGAGCATCCCTGGGTGTAGCCCAAAAACAAAAAACAAAAAATAGTATTTATCAAGTGCTTACTTGTATGAGGCATTTTTCTGAATACAAATTTATTTTATCTGATCTATCTAGTTACCCGATAGATTAATCCTATCTTCACTTTAAAATAAAGGAAAGTGAGCCCCACAGAAGCTTCATGATTTGTCCCATATTATGTAGCTCATGTGCTCTGCCATATATGCACTATCAAAAATTATTAAGTTTGGTATAATTCAGAATATCTCAACTTGATATAATTTTAAGAATGATTCTGTACCCATGAAAGATAAATGAAAAATTAGCTTGCAAAGTCTTAAAAACTGTAGAAACATGAAAAGATGAATTTCACTGTAAAATGATAATTTTGCTTCTATTTTACAGAGAAACATTAGTCTCTTTTCTTCTTTTTTCAAAATAATCACTCTTTAAGATTTTTTTGATTCCTTTTAATTTTATATAATAAAGTTCATATACTTGAAATTATTTTTTCTAGTCACTTTCACTATAACTAAACTTACTAGTAAAATTCCTAAGAAAAACAAATTGAACTTTAATTTTAGAATTATCTAGTAACAGAAGTGCACCTCACCACAAAGAATAGTGGTGCAGTTAGGAAATAACTACACTAACAACTATCATGACAACCTTAATAAGTGAGAGAAGTAGAATGCCTTTCTCAAATACAGGCCAGAGTTGGGAAAGAGGGAGTTGGGGGCATTGGTGGTGGGAATGCTACACTGGTGAAGGGAGGGGTGCTCTGATTATGACTAAAACCCAACTACAATCATGCTTGTAATCATGCTGCTATAAATATATAAAATCAAAGACTTTATATATTTAAAAAATTAAATTAAAATAAAATATATATAATCGTGAAACTATTAAAAATAATAAAAAATAAAACCCATTTTAAATATCACTTGGTTAATAGAGGATCTTCTAAATAAAAAATTAATGGGTAAAGACGACATACCTTGTTTTTAAAATAAACCTCAATTGGCAAAATGAAACCAGCATACCCAGATTCTTCTACTTTGTAGGGTGGATCTTTGCACACTGCAACATAAAAAAATAACAAAGAAAATAGGTAAGATGATAGACAAAAAGACATTTCCTAAAAATGAAAAATCTCATTATACCATCTGGAGTCTCAATTTTTCATAATCTCTTGCCAAGCCCCCCTCAGAGTCTCTCATCTATACTTTTCTTTCTAAAACCTGCATTTTCCCATATAAGTCAAAAATATAATTTGATTAAATCTTGGAAAGAGAGGAGAGATTTCTCATAAATGACCATAATTATTAATAGGACTTTTTTTTAAGTTATTACTCTGCCCCAAAGCTTTAGGAAAACAGAGGACAATTTTTAAGATGGAAATTTGGGGGGAAAAAATTAAAAAATAACTATTATCTGTTTAGTCTTCCAACATAAATCCCCTTAACCCCTTACTTCTCTAAAGAGGATCTCTGCCTGAAAGAACTAGTAGCACTATTCTCCTTTCTTAGAAAAGTCGAGTCTCCCAATGTCATATTTGCCCAGTAAGACTCACTATTACCCATCCCTCCTGCTAAAAGAAGGTTTATCAAGATATTACTGTAGAGGGCCAGTAGAGGGCTGGAAATATAGTATAATGGGTAAGGCCCTTTCCTTGCATATAGTCAACCTGTGCTCCATCCCTCATGATTCCCTGAGCCATGACCACAAGTGATCTCTGAGTACAGAGCTTGAAGTAAATTCTATTGACTGCCAGGTGCTGTCCCAAACCAAAATAAAATAATTAGTATACATACAAAACTACTCTAAATCTATGTATGTCATAAGATTATAAAAGAATTAAGATTATATTGAACTCCTCCATGTCTAATGAATGAAGACTATTAGGAAAGCACTTGCAAAATGAGACCTAGGAAGCTAAACATAAAGGAATGGTCCATAAGAACCCTGTGTTTGATCCCAAGAATCACATTGTACTCCTTATGCAAATGAACACCACTGGATATGACCCCAAAACAATATAAGAAGCTAAATTATAATTTCATCCCATTAAAATTTTCATAAAATCAAATCAGTCACAATAATTAAAATTATTCTTGCAGGGATTACATTTAGTAATTTACATTTACATTTAAAGAAGTGAAATGGATGTGCTGGACATCACAATTACATACCCTGGCATCCTGAGTTCCCTTTAGCAGGATTTGAGCTTGCTCCTATAAACCACTAAATTTCCGTGTTTCCTGCAATTGCATCAGTTCCCCCCAAATATTCCTGGCACTTCTCATCTGCATTCTGTCTCCCTTTTATTCCTACCAGAACTTATTGATGCTATTCTTAGTATTTTCTGTTCAAATACAAATTTCATCACAAAGCCTTTGCAGACCACAAAGAATGATCATCTCATCTCTTATATCCTCTCAGTTCACTCAACAGAGTTCCATAATATTTTATTACTTATTCAAGAACTGCAATTGTCACTGGCATGCATCCCTCAAACACAGAGACAAGAAATTAAAGAAAATCAAAGCCTCAAAGGACATCACACAGCATACCCTGATGGGCCACACATCAGAGCAAAGAGGCACTCCAAATTCTCTGAACCACAGGCTCCGCTTTGAGACAGAGGGATAATTAAATAATAGGATGTGTGTGTTAAAGTTATTATGAAATGTTGCAATGGTAAAAGGGGCGTCTGTTTATGACTGAAACCCAACTACAATCATGCTTGTAATCATGGTGCTTAAATAAATGTTTTATAGAATAAAAAAAGTAATCATGAAAATTTTTCAGATAAACAGGAAAAAGAGGCAGCCAGTAGAGAAACCTGAATTTGTTTAGAAGACTCGAGTCCATAGCCTGGGACTAAGGAATCTCTGAACAACTTCCAGCTACTTTTCTTTTAAAAGACATATGTTTACTCTGTAAGCCAGTGTTTTCCATTGAACAGGTATCTGATTTGCTTGTTTCCTTGCTTACTATTTCCACTCTGGTAAGACTATGTTCTCTCTTAAGCATATATTTCCCCTTTTTCTTTCCTCTTGGATCTTTCTAAGCAAGTCTTGTTCAATAAAAACTATATTGCTTCGGGGCCCGGGAGATAGCATGGAGGTAAGGCATTTTGCCTTTCATGCAAAAGGTCATCGGTTCGAATCCCGGTGCCCCATATGGTCCCCCGTGCCTGCCAGGAGCAATTTCTGAGCATGGAGCCAGGAGTAACCCCTGAGCACTGCCGGGTGTGGCCCAAAAACCAAAAAAAAAAAAAAAAAAAAAAAAAAAAACTATATTGCTTCATTAAAAAAAAAAAGACAGAACGCAGGACTGGAAAGATAGAACAGGGATTAACATGCTTGCATTGCAGAAATCCAACACGAGATTTAATCCCTAGTACTACTTTAGTCTCTTATGTTCTACCAGGAGTGATTCCTGAGCACAGAGCCAGGAGTAAATACTCAGGACTACTGGATGTAGCCCACAAAAGAGAGAACAACATTTACATTTTTTAAGTATGACCATCAAAATTTAGGCAGACTAGAAATGTGAAGAAATCTAAGATCGATGAACACATGATACACTTGATGATGTATATGAATAGACAGTTTACTAGTATAAAGGTAAGATGTAAATAGAAGATGGAATTCTGAACCTTTGGCTAATTTCTCTGGTCCATCTTAGAAAAATGTCACAATATTGACATTAGCAGTAACTGAGGAATGATGCATCTCACCTTCCCTTACATGTCCTCTAATAAAATAAAACAAACACAGGGCTAAGGACAGCTATAAGTCCACATCAACTGACCACCCGACAACCAGACATAAATATAGCCTGCGTGGACATAGAGAGGAACATGCCAGTGAATGCATAGGGCACCCCCTACTTTTCACTCCCAGTTAGAAGGCTAGTATTACACCCATGACATTTCAAGACTGCAGAGCCCCTTCTCTGAACAGTAGCTCAGTGTCCAGGTTGTTTGGGATTAATCATGCCAATGTCACTTGAAGGAAGTTTATTCTGCAGGCTGTTGTACATGCCAGAGAAGTTATAGCAATTCCTCTATACACCCTTTTGTATAATTCATTTTCTCTATTCTGCATGCAAATTGCTTCTATTATAGGAAACAGCTGTTTGTGAGCACATCTTTGAGTTAAAGATCTTAGATATTTTTCCACCAAAATAAACGATCTCTTATGTATTAATATTCCATAGAAGTCTAGTTACAAGAAACTGGTTTACCAACTCATTCCTCAATTACTTTTAAAGGCTAATTTTCATAAAGAACAATGAACAAAGTGCACCCTTAGTTCTTAATTAGAAGCAACAAAAGAAACATTTTGTGCACAGTAAATATGATGGAAAAACAGTAGTAATACAATAAAAACTTACAGCTTTAATCTTAAGATAAGTCAAATGAGGGAAAGCATTTTACTTATTTATGCACCCTATACCAGTATCATTAATGAGAGTTTATAACCCATTGCTTAAAAGAAAAACCTAAAATGACAAATATATATAGGGATAACAAGGATAAATCAAAAAGAATATAAATTGGGGCCAAAGTGACAGCACAGCAGTAGGGCATTTGCCTTGTATGCAGCTGCTCCAGGATGGATGGTGGTTTGAATCCCGGCATCCCATATGGTCACCCGTGCCTGCCAGAAGGCGATTTCTGAGTGCAGAGCCAGGAGCAATCCCTGAGCACCGCTGGGTGTGACCTAAAAACCAAAGAGGAGGGGGGAGAGAGAGACAGAGAGAGACAGAGAGACAGAGAGAGTAGAGACAGAGAGACAGAGGGACAGAGAACAGAGAAAGAGAGAGAGAATAAATAGGGCCAGAGCGATAGTACAATGGGTAAGGCATTTGCCTTGCACACAGTTGACCAGGTTTGATCTTCCTGAACTTGCCTAGAGTAATTCCTGAGCACAAAACCAGGAGCAATCCCTGAATACTATCAAGTATGGTCTGAAAACCAAGAAATAAATAAAAGGAATATAAGTATTTTTAGTTAGCATACATTTTGGGCCATATTCTGTTACTCAACAATACTTCACTAAGAATCCTTTTTAGGGACCAGATTGATAGTACAATAGGTAGGGTGCTTGCTTTGCACACATGGCAAACCCAGGTTCAATCCACAGTAACACATATGGTTTACAAGCCTTGAAATCAATCATGGTCTTTCAAGCTTTAAGCTTGGAATACTTAGGGGCCGGGCGGTGGCGCTGGAGGCAAGGTGCCTGCGCTAACCTAGGACGGACCGCAGTTTGATCCCCCGGTTCCCCATATGGTCCCCTGTGCCTGCCAAGAGCGACTTCTGAGCGAATAGCCAGGAGTAACCCCTGAGCGTCACCGGGTGTGGCCAAAAAAAAAAAAAAAAAAGCTTGGAATACTTGCTGACTTCCAGGTAAGATCTGAAAACAAACAAAAAAAAATCAAAATATCTTTTGGACTATCATTAACTATTATGTCCCCTTTACAAAATGTCTAAATATCCTAAATCATTTGATTAATAATTCTTCCTGCCTGTGTTGTTTAGTATAATCAGGTAATCCATAAGATGAATAAAAGATCAATTTTGGGAAGTTATTGAAAAAAATATTCAGCATTAGGAAGACATCAATTTTTGTAGAATTTTATAAGGAGGGGAAAATGGAAGTACCAATATTCATCCTTTAAACCAGCATATTGAATGGGCTGAACTCATACTCTGTATGCTGGACTCCCAGGTTCAGTTCTGCTCACCTACTCTAAGACCCAGGCAGCCCTACATAATCCCCTGACTACTCCAGAGTAACCCCTGAACACAGACCTGGAAGTATCTTCTGAGTACTGTCATATATGGCCCTAAAATCATAAAAAAGAACTGGGGGGATTAATTAAGCAGATTAATTAAGCAGAAATCACCAGAAACTCTTAATTCTATCAAAACCCAGTCCAGATTTTAGATCTTTCAGAATGGCTCCCTTATTGCTTGTTTTAACTTCTGTTACAGTTATCAAACTAGTAGAAAGCATTCATAACCCTTCATATTCACTGGTCTTTTAATTTCGATCTGTAGCTCTTGGCACTAAATACTGAGCTAAATAATAGGTGTACAGCAAATACTTGATGACTTGATCTTTTTAAGATCTATGCAACCCTTCACTTCTTTGCCTTTGCTAAAGTAGTCATTTTCCAGGAACAATGATGAATTAACAACAGCCAGTCAAATGCTTTTCCAAATTCTCTATAATCGAGTTAACCTTTAAAAAAAATGGTACAGGTGAGAGAAAATGTCATCATTTGAGAGCTTTCTCTTGAAAACTGAGCATCCTGAATGGACCTGGTTCTGTTTCTGCTAGGAATATGCTTTAAGAATGAAGCTAATGAATTGAACAAGAACATTAGGTGATCCAACAATGATCCAATATCAACTAGAAACTAACAATGTTGGAATGAACAACAATTCCCTTCCCTTTCCCTTAGATAATCTAATCCCAGTATTCCACAGCTAGAATAAGGAGATAATTTCAAAACTGTCTCCAGGGTCATGAAAATAGCTCAAGTGACAGAGCAAATGTCTAGTATGAAAAAGCCTTGAGTTTGGTCCTCAGCATGACATGAACTCTACACACCATCAAAGGTAGCCTAGTAGTAATTATCACTGAAAACTGCATATGTGTAGGAATAAGGTCCTGCTGGGGGCGGGGGGGGGGGGAGTAACATTATCCGAATAATTACATGTATCATACAGTTCTATGAGAACACAATACCCAAAATTCATACTTAAGAGAAATACATCAAGGTTTTTGTAAATAAACACTTTCCCTCTTCAAATTATTTTGCAAAATAATATTCACAGTAGGTTCATGTACCTATATACTGTATGTGGCATAATGTGTAATGTATAAATTGAATATCAATCTAATTGCTAGGTAAAGAAAAGTGTATGTATATAGAGACAAAAGTCAAGGAAAGGAATAAGGGCCATAAATTCATTACTGTGGAACAAGTCATGTCCTTATTATCTAAAATTTTTAATATTATTCTTTTATGATGCAAAGACTTGAAAAAGAACTATACTAAGCATGAAGTGTAAATAAATAAATGCTCCTAAGATGAAATTTTAGCATAAAGATCTGTATGTATATATGCATAAATATAATTAAAATATATTTTATTTTTGTGCGTGCACATGCACACACACACACACAAAATACACACACACAGAAAAACAAAGTGACTGCCTGATTCGTGAGACTTTCAATTAAGCTTTAAAAAAAATTCATTAGGTAACAATTTTTTTTTCTAATGCTTAAGAAAACAGCTCGCAGATTTCTCTGCAGAACCTCTCTCCAGTTACACAGTTCCTTCCACACTACATGCTATGATTTATGCCCAGCTGAATATACTTTTGTTAGGACATGTCCCAGTTGCCCATCTGATAATCATCGGTTTTACTTTATTCACTGTGTAGAGCCCTTTCAGGAAGGAAGCCACAAAATCTTCTCTACACATGGTCCTGTTGTTACTACTGCCTTGTAACTTCCAGCTAGCGTATTTTGGACCTATCCCCTTCCTGCTTTAATTCCACCATATCAGAGCCCAAGAATAGTGAAGCAGATACTAAAGATTCATATTGCTGCCCCCAAGGATTTTGTATAAACTTTTATTCTTTTCAAGCACATATTTTGAAAAAAATCAGCAGCTGAACTTTTTCCCCCAGAGATATTTTGCCACTGTTCCATTCAGCCCATTTCATATAGATTTTTTCCAAACAACCACAGAATAATATTTCCCTTTGTTTCACTTCTTTTGTTTCCCTAAGTAGAGATCAGATACTAATATCAGAAAACTGTGATTTTCGTTATTGAGTCCTTTGTGCCTTGGTAGCTTTTACAGTCAAATTAATTCTACAAACCTAACTGCTTCTTATACAATAATCATCATTATGCATGACAGCCATCCAATTAAATTTAATAAAAAAAATTTTGTTTGTTTGCTTGCTTTTTGGACCAAACCTGTTGATGCTCAGGGGTTATTACTGGCTATGAACTCAGAAATCACTCCTGGCTTGTGGGGACCATATGGTACATCAGGGGATGGAACCAAGATCCATCCTAGGCTAGTGCTTGCAAAGATGCCTTACCTCTAGTGCCACCACTCTGGCCTAAATTTAATTTTAAATGAACTAAATATAGTTAACGGGTAATAGATGTTGATGCCTGTCTATCTCTTAAAAGTTCAACACTTGAGGACCAACGAAAGAGCAGTTCAATTGGAGATTTAACTGCCTAAATAAAAACTGCAATTTCCCTTTCCCATGTTCAACATTTTCTTTCTTATAGCATCACATTTGCTAACATAAATAAATAATACTATCAAGCACATCTCATCTAAGCTTAACGCTGTGGTCTCCAAGGGAGAGGGCTTTGACTCAAGACACTTCTCACAGCAGAGCCCTACACACTATTGTGAAACTGATTTGTATTAATAGTATAATTTTAATATGAGTTTCAAAGGAACAGATTAAGTCTGGAATTTGAGAAGAAATGCTTTTATAGCAGGAAAAAGCATGAGCAAAGACATCATAAGTGTAAATCAAATTGGGGGCCAGAGCGGTGGCTCAAGTGGTAGGGCATTTGCCTTGCACACGATAACCTAGGAAGGGCCAAGGTTGATCCCCCGGCATCCCATAAGGTCCCCCAAGCCAGGAGCAATTTCTGAGAACAGAGCCAGGAGTAACTCCTGAGCGTCACCAGGTGTGGCCCAAAAAACAAACAAACAAACAAACAAGTAATCAAAGTAAAAGGGGAAAAGCAGAAAATATGTATGGAATTTGTTCTTGTATTTAAAAAAACTCCAGGGCCGTAGTAATAGCACAGTGGTAAGGCATTTGTCTTGAACGCAACCAACAGTTCAAATCTGGGCATCCCATATGGTTCCCTTAGCCTGCCAGGTGTGATTTCAGAGCGTAGAGCCAGGAGTTACCCAAGTGCCACCGGGTGCGACCCAAAAACCAAACCAAAACAAAACAAAAAAACTCCTATCATATATACTCATAAATTAATGCTTAATATCTAAGGCAAGTATATAGAGGGCAAACTCATCAGGGAAAGACATTTCTAATAATAGAAAACATGCCCAGCAAGTGCAAGGCATTGCATCTTGAGAAAATAATACCACAACACAAATATAAGACCACCTTCACTATCACTTCTTAAAAAATATGTAGCAAAGGATAAAAATAAAAACCCCAAAATAAAAAAATTCCCCACATTAGATATAATATACTATTAGGATATAATAAAGTCCTCAGAAAGACATCTGCCACTAAAATTGATAGTTCTACCAATGTGTCCCAAGTTCTCTCAATATAACTCAATATATGGTTTTACTGCAAATGATCGGCCTACTAGGAATATATTCCAAGGCTATTTAGATGGAAAAAAGTAAAATTGTATCATCAGAGAAAGTTCAACCTATAAAATAATTATTTTATTAAAGACTATTGCAAAAAATAAAATCTTGATTTTTTTTCTGCCTTAAGAATGGTGGTATTTATATTCCATTCTGTATATGTACCACAGTTTCTTTAGCCGTTTGTCTGTTGAAGGGCATCTTGGTTGTTTCCAGATCCACAAACTGGGATGAGCTAAGTTAGAGAAATAACTACATTTTGAACTATCATAATAATGAGAACGTATGAGGGAAATAGAAAGCCTGTCTGGTGTACAGGCAGGGATTGGGTGGGGAGGAGGGAGATTTGGGACATTGGTGATGGGAACGTTGTACTGGTGATGGGTGGTGTTCTTTCCATGACTGAAACCCAAACACAACCATGTATGTAATCAAGGTGTATACCACATTCAGGATGGGCCATCAGGAAAAAGCAGCATTACCCATGGGGAAAATGATCCAGAGTCAAGTAAGAGCTTCTTAATCCTCAAAGAAGCATCTCCATTTCATTTTGCGGAACCCGTCTGAAACCATGTGCATCAGGAACATGGTGCTTCTGTGTGGCCTTTTATGTATTTATTTATTTATTTATTTATTTATTTATTTATTTATTTATTTATTTATTTATTGCTTTATGAGCCACACCCAGTGAAGCTCGGGGGTTACTCCTGGCTATGCACTCAGAAACGCCTTACTGCTTGCTCCCTGTTCCGGGTCCTGTGTGGCCTTTTCTTAATCATATACCAAAAACTTACTGAACAGTTCCATTTCCTAAAATAATCATCTCATAATTTCTGGGTATAGAAAAAATCAACAACTTCTGGGAGAGCCTAGGAGCATTAAGTTTTAGTTCCGAGTCATATATTTGGGAAACTGGCTAAACCTGCCTTTTATTTAAAGAAAGAAAATATAATAGCTTCATTAATAAATTATGAACTAGGGCCCGGAAAGATAGCACAGCGACATTTGCCTTGCAAGCAGCCATTCTAGGACCAAAGGTGGTTGGTTCGAATCCCGTGTCCCATATAGTCCCCCGTGCCTGCCAGGAGCTATTTCTGAGCAGACAGCAGGAGTAACCCCTGAGCACTGCTGGGTGTGACCCAAAAACAAAAACAGAACAAAAAAAAATTATGAACTAGAGAGGCCTTGCCTTGTATGCGACTGATACCATTTGCTCCTGGGCACCACGAATGGTCCCCCAAGCACCACCAGAGGTTACACCTTAGCACAAAGACACTAACAACCCAAATACTGAGCTGTTTTCACCTAAAAGTAAATCAATTCATCCTATTTCTCATTAACCTTAATTCATTTTTCCCCCAATAATAGCAGCCTAATTAATCCACTCCCATAAACACTGTATCATCACTGCCACAAAGATCAGTTGGAGTTCTGCCTTCAGGCAGACTAGCAGTCTAGTCAGAGACACTGTGCTCTAATAGCAGGTTCTATTCTAGGGACTGCAGATGGAGCAATAAACACAACTGGCACGGTGTCTGCACTTATTAAACTTATGTCTACAGTTGGAGGAGGAGGGGTGAAAGGCAAAAAAGAAAGTGAATACTAAATATTTTTTAGAAACCACTGAGTCATAAATTCGATAATGAATATAAATACAGACTGACATGAGGAGAATGGGGCGTTCCTTGAGCATCTAGATAAGTAGCCCCTTTCTGCAGTGAAACCATTTAAACTTCAACTTCAGAATCAGCAGGATATGTGTAGATCAGGCACCTGGTGGTAAGGGTGAGCAGGAGAGGTGCTATTTATGTTGCTTACAAAGCAAATGTGTAAACACCCTGAAGAAAGCGCCTCTTTATATTCTCCTCCAGGACTGCTGAACTGCAAACCTGTTTTTCCTCTCTAATAGAGGTGAGGGCCAAGTCCGCCTCCCTGAACATTTCCTACTTGCTGTTGTCTTACATCCTGATTTCGCCATCTAATGCTCACAAAGGTTTGACTATTACGATTTCTCAATTCCTTTTCAAATCTTACATTCTCTCAATGCTACAACTTCCCCAAGAAAACAGTACTTCTATTTACTTGTAAAATCACTGTGAAGGTTTTATCGGTTGATACAGCCCTTAGAAAATTAGATAGCTTAATCTTAAATACTGGTTTGCTTATAAAGCCATCCCTTGAATTTTTCAAGTACCTAAACCCAATGCAAAAAAAAAAAAAAAAAAGCTATCCAAGATAGCACAGAGATAAGGCACTTGCATTGCAAATAGCCATCTGGATTCAGTAATCTGCACATCCTACAGCCCTTTGAGTTCATCCAGGAGTGATCCTTGAGCTCCAAAGTCAGGAGTAATATCTAAGCAGAGAAGGAGGGAGAAAGAGTAGAAGGAAAAGAAGAAGTGTGGTTTGGGGATGGGAGTGGAGGAGTGGTTACAAGTGAAAATCTATCTTCTGAGCCAAAGTGCTAGTACCGTGGATATGGTGCTTGCCTTGCACACAGCTGACCCAGATTCAATCCTCAGAATCCCATACAGTTCCCCAAGCCCTACCAGAAGTGATTCCAGTTCACAGAGCCAGAAGTTAAGACCTATTAACTACTGGATGTGAGAAAGAATGAAGGAAAGGAAGGGAGGGAGGGAGAAAAGGAGGGAGGGACGGAGAGATGGAGGAAGAAGTTACCTACATATACAAGAGCTATAAACTGCATTAGAATTATAGAAGTGGGCCCGGAGAGATAGCACAGCGGTGTTTGCAAGCTGCCTATCCAGGACCTAAGGTGATTGGTTCGAATCCCGGTGTCCCATATGGTCCCCCGTGTCTGCCAGGAGCTATTTCTGAGCAGATAGCCAGGAGTAACTCCTGAGCACTGCCGGGTGTGACCCAAAAGCCAAAAAAAAAAAAAAAAAAAAAAAAAAAAAGATAGAAGTGGCAATATACCATAAAATAAACAATGATAAGGTTTGGGAAATAGTACAGAGAGATCCCTAGCATCCCATATGGTCTCCCAAATACCAACAGAAATAATGATGAACCAGGAGTAACCCTTGAACATCACTCTGTGGGTCCCACCCCACCCCCAAAAAT
>PVKC010023987.1:0-17005 GCA_004027635.1 Crocidura indochinensis | reverse complement strand
ATGTGGCTAAGAACAAAAAGCATTTAACAGTCCAATTTATTGGTTTTCTCCTCTTCTTCTTCCTCTTCTTCTTCTTCTTCTTCTTCTTCTTCTTCTTCTTCTTCTTCTTCTTCTTCTTCTTCTTCTTCTTCTTCTTCTTCTTCTTCTTCTTCTTCTTCTTCTTCTTCTTCTTCTTCTTCTTCTTCTTCTTCTTCTTCTTCTTCTTCTTCTTCTTCTTCTTCTTCTTCTTCCGACTTTGGGCCTTACTGAGCAGTACTCGAGGCTTACTCCAGACTCAGGGACCAGGAGGAGTTTGCAAGATTATATGATGTGCTTGTTTTGAACCCAGGTTGGCCATCTGCAAGGCAAGTGACTACCTGCTACCCTATCTATGTGGTCTTAACTTAAATTTAGGCTAAACCAATAAATCTAAAGTAACATGGGGCAAGAAATATGTATATGTATTTCTAGAAATTCTGTTGGTGCATCAAATGAACAATAAACATTAAAATGTTTTAATAAGAAGCTAATCTAGATCAAAAATATATATTTTTAGTCACCATGATTTACAATTCTGTGTTAAGGTTTCATGCATACAATGTTCCAACATCATATCCCTCCCTAGATTGTCTGTTTTATTCTTCTACTGTTTCACTGTCTCCCTTCATCGCAAATTTCACCTTTCAATTTCCTCACCATGATAAATTATATTCTGTAGACTGGTTGTCAGAGAATGTTGTCTTTGGCCATGAGTTATTTACTTACTATATTCACATCCCATGTATGAGAGATCACCCTGTATCTGTCTCTTTCCTTCTGAAGCTCCAGTTCCATCTATGTAGTATCAAATTTCATGTTTTAGTCTTTCTTATAGACGAGTTACACTTCATTCTGCCTATATACCATAGTTTATCCAGTCAGTTGTCTGTTCTTGGATATTTATTTTCATATTTTGCCTATTGTGAAAATGCTGCAATGAACATAGGAGTTCAAATGTCATTACTGAATAGAGTTTGGGGGCCTGGAAGTAAATGTTGAGAAGTGGAATTACTGACTCATGTGGAAGCTTAATATTTTGGGGTTTTTTGAAAAGTGTTCATACTGTTCTTCCACGGGGTTGTTCTTTGTGATGTGTACCAATTTCACATTGTTGTGGGGTAATAGTTCATTATTGTCTTGATATGTATTTTCCTGATGATGGGGGATTCAGAGCATTAATTTTTTTGTTTGGGTTTTTTTTTTGGTCAAACCTGATGACGCTCAGGGGTTACTCCTGACTATGTGCTCAGAAATCGCTCCTGATTTGGGGGACCATATGGGATGCCCTGGGATTGAACAGCGGTCCACTCTAGGCTAGGGCGAACAAGGCAGATGAGCCACTTGAGCCACTTCAGTCACTGCTCTGGCCCCCAGAACAACATTTTGGTTTAACTAGTGTTTTGTAATAGCATGACTATTAATTCTTTATAAGAATTAATTCTTAATCAAAATTAATATTCATGATAGTGGTAGGCAAATATTTTCTCTGTACAGTGTCTTTATTCTGGTCACCGCTGATTCTTAAAACAAACACTCTATAATCCAGGGCTAGTTGATCAAATGCTGTCTTATGTAAGAGTACTTTTAATTTTGAATACACTTTTCTGTTTATAACTCTCTCCTTTAATGCACCAGCATACTTAGAGCCACTCCTTAAACTCTGCCCTTAGAAAAGAATTGTTGATATTTTTGTTGTTTTAGCAAGTCATTTTTGAATGAACTATAGGTATTGTAAAAACAAACAGCGCTAATTGACCCCGAGTGTTGTCTTCTCACTAAAATAATTCTGGTTTTGTTTGTTTCCTTCTTTCCTCCAATAAACACTTAATTAAACTTAGATTGATTTCTTAATTGCCCTAGAAAGCAACTAAGTTTAGAGAAGTCAGATTGGAGAATAGGGAAAAAACAAAACAAAACACCCATGAAATGGGATGAATTCAAATAGACAAATGGTGATTTTTATGAAGTAATATAGTTGCTAATTATAGGAAGCTTCATCCTAATTAGCCACAGATAAAAATATATATGCATCGTCCTTAAAGCAACTCCAAATTCATCCCCCAAAGGTGAGACAGTTTCAAGAACATTTCGACTATATCATGCTTTGCATAGCTTTGCAGCCATTATAGTTTAAATGCAGTCAATTTTCCAAGCTAAATTCTGTAAGTGGAATTCAGAGACTATAGTTAAGTGAACAGAAATAGAATTGACAATCTAAATGCGTCAACATCTATGAAAAGTGACATCAGTGGGTTTGGTATGCTATTGCTTTTTTTTTTTTTTTTTTAAGGTGAGTAGGTGTTGACAACTTTTTAATGTTTAGAAAGTGTTCTCTTTGGCTTATTTTTCTTTATGTAATTTGTAACACAAAGTTCTTGGAAAAGGCTGGAAGATGCATTAGTAACTTATAAAATTTAATAATTTAAAATCATCCATCCTAGCCGAAAATAGGATTTTCAAAAAATATGGTAGCCAGGATAGACAAATATTGAACCACTATTTTGTATACCCAAAACAAATATAATATTATGGCATATAGTTTCTAACTTAAATTTTAATTTAATTTTTATATGTCTTAAAGATATATATTTGTGAATGTTTTGTTATATCATCTGCTAAGGATTTATATTCCTAAGTGAAGAACCAGAATTTCATAGTAGATCAGGTATGGTGTGGCCTATAAACAAACATATAAAAAGTCATGCATAAAAAAATGTGTTTTGTTCTTTAATAAAAATGTGATTAATATGACTGGATGAGACTACTCTAGAAATATTAGAAACAAAAATATATTTCTGCATATTGTGTATTAACTATTCAAGAAAAATAGTTTTATTACTTACACTCTCAACTCTTATCAATGTATTTGTTTTTGTTTTTTGCTGTTAGGAGGCATATTGCAGTGTTACAGGCTTACTCCCGGCTTTGCTCTGAGGGGTCACTTTGAGAGGGTTTCAAGAGCCCCACAGAGGGCTAGAGATCAAGCCCTGGTTGGCTGCATGCAAGCCAACAACTTACCCACTGTACTGCTGCTCCCACCCACTCATCAATGTTTATCATATCATTTTCAAGTTAGAAATGAGAAAATATAAAAATATACTTTTGATTAATTTAAAGGAAACAATGATGTACGTATTATATGTCTTATTTTAAAATCTTCGAAGAAATAAAATTTTTAAATAATAAATCTAGATCTGACCATGGCTATCAACATAGCTGACAGCCATGAACTAGCATCAGGTTGGGTCTTATATAAACTATTGCATAACAGTCTCCTTATGAAATTTTTATGAACTATTTCATAAAGCTGGCATGCTAGCATAGCAAGTAGGGCAATTGCCTTGCATACTACTGACTAGGGTTCAAACCTTAGCATCCCATATGGCCCACCCAAACATTGCCAGGAGTAAGGCTTCTCCTGGCCAGGTGTGGGGCCAAAACTAAAATAATTAAGCCATAACAGAACAAACAAAGCAACCTGAAGTTTAATGCATAAGAAGAATTTTTAAATTTTAAGGTAATTCTACTTTATAAATTTGCTCAAAGTTGTTGTTTTTAACAGCAAAGGACACTTTTGAGGTCAGGAAAGAATATGTAGATTATATCAATGTATTTTTAGCTCTTTTGGAAACCTAATTCACAATTAATGGGAACACAAATCGATCCAGCCTTTAGTAAAAAAAAAAAACCATATGGGAACCTATCAGTATACCAGGAATTGAGCTTTGATATGACCTAGAAATTCCACTTTTTGGCATTCCTGCCCCCCCACCCCCAGCACTCAGACTATGTTCTGAAAATGACATTTGCACTCCTATAATCATTGCAGCACTATTCAAAATAGTCAAACTCTGAAAGAAACCTGAGTATTCAAGAACAGATGAGTGGCTAAAGAAACTGGCATATGAGAATAACAAATGTCCAAAGACAAAAGAACTGAGAATTGGTCTTCAGGAAGTAGCTAGCCCAGGGGGGAGAGGAGGGAACAGCTGGGACAATGGTGAAGAAAGTGGAAGAAAGTGGACACTCTGGTAAAGGACATGGTGCTGGAATATTCTATGCATAAAGCCCGACCATTAAGAGTTGCATATATCAATAGTGATTAAAATTTTAAAAAAGTAAATATATGCTTTACATTCTGGTGAAAGTAAGTAAAGTTCTTTTTTTTTTTGTGGGGGGGTGTCACACCTGGCTCTATGCTCAGAAATTGCTCCTGGCAGGCTCAGGGGACCATATGGGATGCCAGGATTCGAACCACCATCTTTCTGCACCATCTTTCTGTAGGCAAACACCCTACCTCCATGCTATCTCTCCGGCCCAAGTAAAGTATTTTTTAAAAGACAGTAAAATATCATCTAAGGCTTTGTGGCTAAACTACTATGCAAATACACATCTCCCTACAGAACACACATTTATTATAGTTTAAGTCTATTTACTTCAGTCAATTGCTATCCTCAATCTTATTTTTTAATAATTTTTAAATATATATTACTTCACTGGAATCTCATATGCAAAGTGATTCTATTCCAGAAAACTCTTTAGTGCAACCTTGTAATTAATTGTTCAATCTTTGATGAGTGGATACTCAATAGCTGCACCTGGTTGGCCCACTTATACCAGGGTTACATTTTTCAAGTGGAAATTCAGCATTCTTTCAAGGTTACAGTATTTTGTTTTTACTAGAAGGTGTCAATTAGTGAATTACTGGATTGATATAAGGAGAAATTCCCAAATTTTCATGGCATTAACTGTTCCACTCCAGTAGAGATCAAATAAAATATCTGTGCCTTATTACTTTCCGACATACGAATTAAAATCTATGATTACTTTTAATATGAAAATATGTGTTCCTAGCAACCATTTTGCACTTGTGGGTATATGGATGTGTAGTAGACTTTTGTGTTGTTGTTGAAGAGAGCCTTATTAAGTAAGGGAAGGGAGATCCCTACTTCTGAAAACAATATTAGAGAAATTGAGATCAGTCAGTAAGATAAGGGCTACCATTATCCAAATCAAGTTCCATACATATCTTATCTCTGTCTCTTTCTGTTTTTGTCTCTCTGTCTCTGTCTCTCTCTTCACCCACTCCCACTGCCTGTCTGATTGTCTCTATCTCTGTCTCTCTGTGTCTTTGTGTGTCTCTCTGTCTCTTTCTCTCTGTCTCTGTCTCTCTCTCTCTCTCTCTCTCAGTTTTTAGGCCACACCAGATCATGCCTAGGACTTATTCAATACTTTGCTCAGAAATCACTTCTGGCAGACTTAGGGGACCATATTGAACTATGGGGATCAAACCCTGAATTTCTGTGAGCAAGGCAAAGAGCTTATTCACTGTACTATCTTTCTGCCTCCAATTCACTATATTTCTTAATTGCACAACTCAAATTATGATATAAGCAACACTTAATATCCAATCTGTTTTAGCAAGAGTTCTTTTCTGGTGGTCAGAGCGATGGCTCAGCAGTAGGATGTTTGCCTTGCACGCAGCTGATCCAGGACAAACCTGCTTTCGATCCCTGGCGTCCCATAGGGTCCCCCAAGCCAGGAGCGATGTCTGAAAGCAGAGCCAGGAGTAACCCCTGAGTGTCACCAGGTGTGGCCCAAATATCCCCCGCCCCCAAAAAGTTAAGGTTCTCCCTTGAACATATATTTCTGTTTATAATAAAAGCAGCCTTTCCCTGAAGCGGTCCCCTCATCCTCCTTGCAGAGTTAGTGTTAGCAACCATCCCCCAGCACCTGGAGTGGGGCCATGCATAAGGGTCTTCCTCTGGGTCCATGACTAAGGGAGCCAGCTTCCCCGTGAACGTGTTATAAATGTTCTCAGCACTGCTCTGCAGCCCAGTGGGCGCTTTTTTGGCTCAATCTCACCACATATGTTATCTTCATAGAAGCTGCTCCCGAAATGGATTGTAACTCAAGGGAATCTCTTCACAGATTCATGTCTGACTTTCAAACAAGGAGCCCTCAAACCTGTCAAATCAGGGCAACAGATGGTGTCTCTCTATTTGGGGGGCACATTTTTTTCCCTCTGAGTCTGTAAAGGTTTCCTCCCGGAGGGAGAATTCTGTCCTTTTACAATTCATGAATTTGCAAGCTTGAGGTCCAGAAACCCACCCAGTGCCTGCAAAGGGGTCATATTCCAGGTAGATGCTTTGGGCACCCGCTCAAGTTCAAGTTGAAGTCTGAGGGAAAAGGCAGCTGAAGATGGGGGAAGTGCATCAGGCAGCTTTAATGGACACAGCATGCAGCCTTCTTGAAGACTTTCCTTGGTTGCCATAGGAATGAGAAGACTTTTGATTTTTAAATCATACTTCTTTTTGAGCTATGTTAAAAAATGTGACGCTGGATTTCTCTTGTTGACTGCCACCATCTTTTAAAATTAGGGGCTTCTTCAGAAAGGCAACCCACTTGTTTATTTGCTAGAACTCACCCTAACCTGAAAAAAAGTGTTCACTCGCAAATTCCTGGCAAGGAGAGTACATGGATGTTTCCCAATTACCTTGAGGTTTCCAGTTCTAAGCTGGTAAAACACAATTCATTCTGTTATTTTCTACCCCAAGAGGAAATCTGTGAAGTACACAAGACTAACTGGTGGTATCTCACTCAACGTAATTATCATTCCATTGTTATGGGAGAATGTTTTTAAAAAAATTAGACAGTTGATTTAAAACACACAGTTCTTGAGCTCATTTGCAGAAGGATTTCTTTAAAGGAGGAGGTGGAAGATTTCCCCATTCCCTCCAGTTTTCCAATCCCAATGTTGACATTGAATGCCACCCACCAACCTGTGAGTTCAAGTCCAACAGTACAAAAAAGTTTCACTAGTGTCTATGCCTCTTTCCCTCCTGGTTAACCAGACAGTATTTTTCATCTGCTTTTAAACACTTTGAAGACATAGAACACAGTAATGGTTGAGCACCTGCCATAGAGCCACCCAGCTGGCTGACCCAGATGGTACTTCCTTGCCCTACAGCTCAGTCCTGGAACTTACTGCCTCCAGAAACATCTGTCTGCAAATATGATGGTTTCCTTTGTTCAAAAAGAAAGAACGCTGGGAGACTCTAGCTTCAACTAATCTGTAATCTCCTGGGGAAATGGACTCTAGTTCATTATAGAACTCCCTACAATACTTGGCACGAGCGAATAGCAAAACAATCTCTGCTAATTAGATAATTATGAACAAATATACAGTTACCAAAGTATTTGGTAAGACAATGTATACAAATATACAGTTACCAAAGTATTTGGTTGGACTCTTCACCTTGCAGAATAGAAATTCTGTTGTTGAGTCGGTCATTATCCAAAAAATAAAGTGCCTATTCTATTTCAAGTATCTCTCTCTACACAGCAAGTTGTAAGTTGACCAAGGAAAAAGATGAGCTTAGAACACTCATGACCAAATTTCTGCTATGGTTGATAACTCACTGTTTAAATTTTTCTCAGAAATGCAGACTTCTAAAATGAATGACAGACTTCTTTGGATGAGGATGTCTTGATCTTGATACTCTCCCAATTTACATTGGCCTCAGAAAAAGAATTGCATTGGGCCAGAAACAGCACAGGCATTAGATGTCTGGACCCAGGTTCAATTCCAGGCACTGCATGTCTTCTGCTCTCCAGCGTCAGAGGGCTAACTCTTGAGAAGCTTTGGGTCTAACCCTTATGGTCCTGACCACCAGAGGCATAACTATGTTGATCCTTGAAGATTAATGGGAGGAAAAGGCAAACAAAAATAGGACAGAAAGACTTTTAGTGAATTCCACCACTGTCAAAGACTCTAATAAAGCTCTGGCGACACAGATCTGGATGGATACAATTTCAGACCCTTGATACATATTTATTTATTTCGTCCTCATGCATACATAATTTGCTATGGCACAAATTAGAAAATTGTTGAGGGATTTTATAGAATTTGATAGTAAAGGGAGATAATTTCCAATCAAAGTGCAGTAGAAGTACCATTTCAACTGATATCAATCATCTGGTACAGTTGGTGTGCATGGAACGAATGTCAGATTCTCATCACTTCTTGAATATGTAAACTGTTCAAAACTATTTTTAAATAATACCTAAAACCTTCCTGTGTGTCTGGTCCTGCGTAGTCCACATAGATTATCTTGTTGGATTCTTTTTCCTGTTCTGTAGAGTTGGAAACTGAGACCTACAGAGAAAGCTAGTTCAGAACAGCAAAAATTAAGATTTCCAAGATGATATTTTTAACCGGTGAACTACATTATCTTCTAAATGACTAAATCATGTTTATTTGGTGTTGATAACACAGCTAAGGGTGTTGTGAGACTAAATACGACAGTTGATTCTATGTACTCATAATGCTTAAGATCAATTAAGATGATAAAGTTCTCTTTGTTTCAGTCTGTGCCTAACTACTGACACTCCCTTTATGCAAGGAATGGGGCTGCTTTTTCTTATCTTCAACTTAGCAGTGAATAATTAATGATTTGGAAACCTGACATCATTGATATGATTATTGTCAGCCTTTTTGGATAGATAAATAGAACCTTGAGAAATTTATTCTCAGATTTAACCTGAGACTCTCATATGAAAAATAGTATTTATTATGCAAAGGGATACATCTAATACTATTGTAAATATGCATAGTGAATGCATTTAGTATTCATATTTAAGCAAAATAGATCTTGTGTAGGCTTTGTGAATGTATTCAAAAATCAGACAATAAACAGTTAGCAAAGATTCTTTGACCTATAATTTTTTGTTGTTGTTTTTAGTTTTAGTCTTGAGGAACCCACAAAAAGATAATGTCAAAGTTGCCACCATCTAAGTTTATTTTGATCAATTCCCTTTATCTCTATGAAGTTCTATGTCTTTGTCTCTAATTTCTATTTCCAGCTCTCTCTATGGTATACCCTCAATTTTTAACTTTAATCTATCAACAACTTTCAGTTTGAAGAATGAGGTGGAATTGTAAAAATGGCACTGTGATGACCAAAAGAAGACTTATTATTTTGATAAAACTCACACTCTTTCCCTGTGGTGTCTCATGCTATATCAAATCTCATTTTCCTAATATGCTTTGGAAACTCAGTGCCATATTGTCTGAATAGTCTTGAAGTCCTCTGAGATCTGTTTTTTTTTTAAGCAAGTCTGAATAACTTTCAGATTGCTATATGAATTTCTAGTTGGATTTGTGATTAATTTTAAGTGTCTTCCAAGAGAGTTAAAAACAAATCTTTCTCTGTCTCTCTCTTTCTCTCTTATACATACACATACACGCATACAAACACACACATGTGCACACACAGACTGAAACACATCGAATTAAAGGCAGTAGAACAAGGACATGGCTCACTGGCTTAAAATACTTACTTTGCAAATGTGAGCTTGACCTTAGTGCTATCCAGATATTCTAATTGCAATCCCAGATGCTCTACTCTATAGTTTGGGGTCCTGAGCTCTATAATGACCAGTGACCCACCGTACCAATTATGTGCTACCACTGACATTAAAAGGCAGGCCTCCTGGAGAGGACTTATTGAGTAGCACAGTGATCTCCCAGTATACTCTACATCTAGGATATGCAAGAGCCCCACAACTAAATACCACAAGCATTGTGACTCCCCAATACAATACTACATCATTGCTGCAACAACATTCAAGGGAATGGAGGAGGCAATATATGGAAATGCCCTAATACAAATAAAGAAATTGGGGAAAAATGAAGACAATATGATTTTCTTGCTGCAGTGAATAAAGTCAAATATTGTTTTTATATAATTCCCCCAATTTATGCTTAAAAAGCTACTAGTGTTAATGAATTGCTTAAGTATTGTGTGGTAATTTGCATTTCTATGTATTTAGGGATTTATAAGAGAGCTGCATGAGAATTCTGTACTTCCCTCACCAACACTTGACTATTTCCAGATCAATGAAATAAACATTGAAATAGAGATATACTTTATGAATATTCTTTCTGCCAAGCACAGAGAGTTACACATTTACCCCACTATCCAAAAGTGGAATGTTCCTATGAAAATGTTCATAAGTCAAAATGACATAAAGCAAAAATGCAATTACCATTCATCTGTATGAAATAAATTAGTCTTCTGAGACCCTAAAAATAATCTACTGGCACATACAAGATAGCATATCAAACCCACACTCACACTAACGTTATAGTAGAAGCAGAAATGCTATGATATCATTGAAGTCTATAGAGTAGGTCCTAGGAAGGAAATTGATGGGGACTTTTGTGGCTCAGGGCAGAAGACCTCTTGCACATAATGCTAATTATTGTTTCCTCTGTTGTTCTTTTGTTAGTAAAGCAAAGACTTCCTTTGATTTGAAAAACATGCACAAATGCAAGCACTAATATCAAAGTAGCAAAATAAGAGCATTTGGGAGACAAGGAGGTCACTTTATAAACAAAATAAACATATTAAATTCCATGTGGTAGAAGGGTAGGATAACTCTTGCACTTGGGTTCTTCACTCTATGGACTGACCTTATACAACATATGAACACAAGAGAAGATATTTTCAGACAACTTTCCTTTTCTTGGCCCTCTGCACTCTGTCAGGTACGTTAGGACCATGGTTCTGCGTAGACTGGCTCTCTAGTTCAGAATTAATTCTGCTGCAGGGAACTTGCCTGCAACCAAACATGAGTCAAGAACAAACTCCATGGACCGATGTTCTTAAATAGGATCTAAGAATTTTCCTCTGAATCTTTATGGCTGCTTTAGGTCTTGGTTCAAACTGGAATGTTTCCAGATTTACTGCCTTCTATGCTGGTTGGTACCTGGACATCTTATACATGTTAGCTTTCAAAACACGACTATGTACTTACCTGGAATAAAATTAAGCTCTTCCTCTCTGTAAGACATTTTATTTTCTCAGTCCATCTTCTTTGAACTTTCTTAGCCTTTAATTATGACAAAATCCTTCTCATGAGGCAAAATAGAAACGCATTCATTGTATAGAAAATTAAATTTTGCAGTAGATTTTCTCCTGGGGCAGGAGTTAGCTAAATTGCTTGCCTGCTAGCTGGGGTTAATCCCCAAATAATGTACAGCAGTTCTTCTGGAGATCTGCTGTTTGGGACTTCTATCAATATAATAGATATGCATGGGAAAAGAATCAAGGGTCTGGGGCAAGTTTGATCCAGAGCATCATACATCATATAGGCAATGTGAACTACTCGAAATGGCCTTTGGAGGCACCCAAGTACACTACACCAAACAGAACCATGAGTTCAGGCCAAAGTTCAGCCTTGTTGGCAAAGTATTACCAGGAGACCCACTGAGCATGTCCTGGAGGTCCCTATCAAAAATCCTTTTTTGTAAA
This sequence comes from Crocidura indochinensis, assembly GCA_004027635.1. Taxonomy (NCBI): domain Eukaryota; kingdom Metazoa; phylum Chordata; class Mammalia; order Eulipotyphla; family Soricidae; genus Crocidura; species Crocidura indochinensis. Next base: position 5,669 of record PVKC010023987.1, on the reverse strand, counting down.
AGGTGTGTGCTGCATTTAGAGATACAGTAGTATATGGGATAAATTACTTGTCTTATATATAGTCAACACTGATTCAATCCCACTCACCATATATGGGTCTCTAAGAATTACAGAGCCAACAGTAAGCCCTGAATTTTGCCACCACAGATGACACAAACCCTCCCCAAATTTCCCACAAAAGTGTGTAAAGTTTGGTATAACACAACCAAGTCTGTACAAGAATCATAACTAAAGTATAAGAGCAGCTAATCAACTATGTGTGAACTCTGGCCATCACAATATCAAAATAAAGAAAAGGGAATGAAAATTAAAACAAGTAAATAAAGATTTTTTTTCTTTATTTCTGCCCAGCACAAAATTTTTTTCTTTTTATTTCTCCTATACCCTAACTGTTTAATAACAAATTTTAATTATCAGATTTCTTCTGAGTTAGGTTTGATTGGAGTGATTCGACAAGCAGAGAATAATCACTGTTATTGAAGTATATACAAGATAGAGTCAATTATTTGCAAAAAATAAATGAATAGACTGTTTTCTTGTTTTGCATCCTAACCCTTTAAAAAGATCTTCATTAAAGTCTTCAAGCATGCACTGTGCTTTTAGAGAGCTTCTAATATTCTTAGTTTGAACAATATCCAGTGATGCTAAAGGATGATTCCTAGTTCTGCACTCAGGAATTACTCAATGGTATTTGGGGAATCCTTTGGGATACCAGGGTTAGAACAAGGATCTGTTGCATGCAAGGCACATTCCCTACCTGCTGTGTTATTGTTCTGGCCATCTTCTAATTTTTTTAAAACCACAACCTATGTGAGTTTGTTAGGAAAAGTGTCCTGTGCCTCCACCAAAGACACACACACACACACACACACACACACACACACACACCTTAAGAAAATTCTCACAGAAGGTGGTAACTCAACTGCCTTGAGACAGTTGAGTTAAAATATCTTAAAATATGCCTCCATTTAGATTTAAGTAAATACAATTTCCTCTTTTTATGAAGAAAATGTACACATATATTCTGTTACTACCAAACTAGTATAAAAGACATCTGCCATAACATTTGTTATTAATAATTCTATATTACTTATTTTGACCTTTCAGCATTAGCTTTCATATTGCAATGACACCAATGTAGAAGAAATGATTCTATTTGGTCTTTTAAATTTTTCCCATTTCTATTTCACTGACATGTGCTAATTCTAAATTAACATTTAAAACTGATGTCTTAAGGACATTTGAGACTGAATTGTTTAGTGCTGTAAGCGTTAGTATAAATAGTTGGTCTAATTTTGCCTTCTTTGTCTAGTTCTATTATATTTAAGAACAAAAGGCTACTATAAATGTAACTTCTGAGCAGATTAAATCAGAAAGCAGAACTGAGATGATTCGATTTTGACAGTGGCCTTTTACATTTCAATGTTTTACCACCTTCAAAAACAAGTTCTCACACTTGTATCACTGTATCTAATCTACCTTTAGTCTTTAAAAAGTCAATCTTTTTAGGGCACAGAGGGATAGCACAGGGAAAGGGCCTTTGCCTTGCAAGTGGTCAACCCAGGACAGGAGGTGGTTTGAATTCTGGCAACCCATATTTCTGAACTCAGAGCCAGGAGTATCTCTTGAGTGCCTCCAGGTGTGACCCAAAATCCCCAGAAAAAATGATCAATCCTTTTAAATGGAATTATATGTTTGTAATATTATTTAAGATTTTATATGTGCATTATTATAAATCAGCATGTGTATATACTACATTAAATTCTTCACTATCAATTCAATTATCTTTATCCAACAGTAGATTCCTTTTACCTGATTTATCCACTTTCAATCTCTTGCCCTGCTAGAAGCCATCAATTTGGTCAAATAAATGTTTGGTTTGGTTTGGGTATAACACCAGACAATATTCAGGGACTATTTTTGGCTCTGTCCTCAATAATTACTTCTTGTAAGCTCAGGAATAATTTGGAATGCTAAGATCAAACCCTGTTGGGCTGCATTCAAAGCAAATTCTACTATCATGCTAGACTAATTGTTGGTTTTTATGAGACACATGTGAGCGATATCAGATGGAATTTGCTTTTCTTAAAAATATTTTTTTAAATCTCCTTGAAGAAATAGTAAAGTTATATTCCCTCTTCACAAGTGAATAATCACCCTCTCCTCAGATAGATTTTTCTGTCTCATTGTTCATATTTCCTTCTTTGAGTTTTTTTATATCATTACCCTTTTACACTATAGGCGCACTAATACGACACTTTGGATGTTCCTTTCTTGGTCAACTTTTCATAAATGAATGACTTCAACTCTATTTATAAATCAACTTTTGTTTTTCATATTTTCACCTTTCCAACTTCTTCTACAATCATACAATCATTTATACTTATCTAAATGCCTAAATATTTATATTTATCAGCAATAAACAATGCTTTCTCTCTCTTTTTCTGTCATCCATAGACATTATTCTCTCTCTTGTTCTCCTTCACACACAGACACACACACATTATAAATTCTTAGAATCACAATAGAGAGATCAGACTGTCACCTACTTCTTACAACAAGCTAAAGCAACCAGCAATCAGCTTTCTCCTCTTGCAGATGTCAAGTGTTTATCATATTTTCACTGGAATCCGAATATAAGAAAAATAACCAAAGAAAAGTCCTTGGATTTGAGTTGAAATTTTGAGTCTAAAGATAACTTTTCTTCAAGGACATGTGACTTGGTATTATATTTGCTCTGATTAGATGGAGAGGTCACAGACAAGCAGAAGATGTTTGGGTCTGTTTCTATAGGATCTTTCTTCTGATTACAGAAAAGACCGAACTTTAGTGGTCTTTCCAAGCCTTCTCAATGCTGCCTTTCTTCTCTTAACAATCTTACATGCTGCACACCATTTCAAACTTTACTATTAATCACCCTGTTCAATAAAGGATGTAAGAAGTTTGTGGCATACACAACATAACTCTTAAATTTGGCTATCATTACCCCATTCATGTGAATCTTCAAGTATTAGGTCTAAAAGGTTATTCTGAGGTTTGGTAGGGACATGTGCACCAAATTAGACTCAGATATCCAAGCATAGATTTTTATCTATGTGTTGTTTGGATAACTTGTTTAAATTCAGACAAAAAGGAATGCATTTAGACTTATAGGCATGATTTGGCTTAGAGATTTGACAAGCAACCAAAAACAGGTGAGGAAAAAAAGGGCCAGGCTAGAGGGAGGAGTTGAAATCAAATGTTCATTTTATGTGTCACTCCAAAAGGAAAAAAAAATCAGCCTGGAGGTATAATTGCCCACCTTGTTCTGCTGCTCAGAATAACTGACATTGCACTAAATTCTACCCAGCTTCCCTGGTGATTAGAAAGTACTCCACACCTAAGAGACCCAGAGACAGGAGCATCATTTTAAATGCAAATTAAACTGAGGGGGTAGCAGAGAGAACACATCAAAGACAGTAAAACAAAACCTTTCAATTTTCTTAAATTAGCAGCCTAATGTGTTCTAAAGAGCTGCTCCTCTCAGATCTCCTCTTAGGGGTTGCATTTCATCATAATATAAAACGGGCAAATCCATCACTTTGCTCTGCTCAGTGCTCTTCAATTGAATCGAAGCTGTTCATTTAGGTTCCTGGGCTCAGCTGCAAGCACAGCAGCTGCATTTTAGACTTCACAGTGTCCTGCTGAAAAAGGTCAACAAGTGCTGGTGAGTACCTGCTAACTCCAAACTCTTCCTTTGCTGTCTTTTGGGCTTACAGTTCCTGTCCAGGGAAGCTTACAGGGAGGAATCTATCTTAAGATTTCTGTGATCATGCATCTTCCCAAACCTGGGAAATTTCAAGCAGCTTTGTAAGCTTCTTCTGGTGGCTGCTTCACAGAAGGGAAGAGTTATTTTCAGCCTGCATGCCGGTGACTGATCTGTACATTAATCATAACAGGGGAATGTTTAACATATGTTAGATAAAATGGCCTTTTCTGACCCCCTCCTTAGCCTGCCTTCAGGTAAGAACAGAGCTGGTACCCATAAGAATTTTCAAACAACTTTATTCTTAAATGAGCTGCCTAATCTTGTAATTCAGTGACAATTGCAAATCAAACTGGAACTGGGGAAATAAATTATTAAATCACAAATTGTTTTCTTTTTTAAATGACTATGGCATTTTTCTGCATAAGGGCTGGGGGCTGGGGAGTGAAATACTGAATAGACCCATGTGACAATCTCATGTAGATTTTGATGGTGATGGTTCTGTGCCAAAGTTTTACACAGCAAACTGGTCATTTTCTTCCTTCACAGAGGAAGCTACAGAGAGGCTGAGGTTGGCGTCACCTTCTGTTGCTAAGGTAACGTGTTCTGGCCATTATCTGGGAAAGGAAGTTTAGTGGACAAGTATACATTATTCATCATCGTGCTAATCAAACAACCCAAATTGTTTACTTTCACCGGGGATATTTAGTGATATTAAAGGCACTCGGGCTGGAAGAACTCTTGCTTTTACTGCTGGCAATGATCCCTTGATACATCTAAATCTATAAATTTCTGCAGTAAGTATACATTTTTGTTGGGGTATCTTTGGGTATTGATTATTTTAAAGTTTTCTCTTACTGGCCTGGATTTTTTTAAATTGAAATATGTTCTGTCAGGAAAGGCATCCGATTGAACTAAAGCCTTCTTTGATTTTAATGCTGTTGTATTTTTTTCTCAAAGCATCCTGAGAATGACTTTGTGAAGTGCTAAGGAAAAGCTATCCTATAAAGAACTCAACCAGCTAAATATTTTTTAATGATGTATATTATATTAGCTTTCCTGACAAGCTACTCTGTAATCATATTATGGGGTTCACCCGTTGTTCTGAAATAATTATCTCCACTCTACAAAATAGCAATTTTTTTCTCAAAAGGAGCTATGCCAGGGGCAGGCAAGTGCTGATCTTTAGAGCACTATATAGAACATGTGAGAGAGCCTGTGAAAGGAAGGCATTTATTTCACAGCACACGTGTCAGTATGTGTTATGTGCACCAGGCAGCTCTCTGAGCAAAAGAGGCTCTGATTCCCAGAAGCATCTCTCTCTGCTCACGGGGAATCGGAACTCCCTGAATCAGTTGGGGATCAATATTCACAACAGCTGACACTGAATGATGTCATTAATCAGACATGCCTTTGAAAATTGAGAGCATGTGAATATAACTGAGCATCTTCCAGTTAATACTCAGCAAGGAAGGCTGGTATGTGATCTCTCTTTAGCCTGCATGGAATGTTATTTCTGAGTAGAATATATTGTCTTTAATGAATGTTGGCTAAAAGCTGCATTTTTACATATAGAAGGAAAGCTATATGGAGGGATTGAAATGATGGTCATATAACGAGTGCTATAATAAGGTATTTCTTATTCTAAAATTAGACATATATGTACAATTACTTCTGTGGGGGACTTAATTTTTTTCATTTTACAGTTTAAAACATGGTGACCTTTTTTTCCTTTTTTCATAGGCATCCCAGTGACTATTTTCTTTCGAAACTCTGTGTTCTGAACATTAAAGATGGATTATCCCAAAATGGATTATTTTCTGGATGTGGAGTCTGCTCATAGACTCTTGGATGTTGAATCGGCTCAAAGATTCTTCTACAGTCAAGGAGCTCAAGGTAATCCTGTGGGAGAGACAGAGAAAAA
>PVKC010023986.1:0-17038 GCA_004027635.1 Crocidura indochinensis | reverse complement strand
GGGACAAAGTAATTGTATTGTACATGGGTTCAGCTTTGTTTTTCTTAATGCTCTCTGGCTGAAATTTCAAGGCTGGGATATCATCAAGGGGACTACCGAGAGCTCTATGTATGGGTGATTGTGCTTCCACTGTAACTTTACCTTGTCCTCTTTCTTAGCATCTTTGTTGTCATAATTAAAATAAAAATTAAAAAAAAAAGAAAAAAAAAAGAAATTGCTTTTTGCATGCTCGGGAGACCACATAAAATGCCCAGGATGGAACCTGGGTCCATCCCAGTTGACTATATGTAATGCAATTGCCCAATGGCTGTGTTATCATTCTATCCCCTTGCTACTGAATCTTGGTTAAATAAATATTTCAAATCCAACACAGATTTCCTTATTGCATAGAATAGAAATAATGAATATCAATTTAAAAATAGTAGTTTATTAATTTGTATCTAATTCAGAATAGAATGATAATTCATATGTAAATTTACTGAAATTCTATAGTTAAAAACTAAAGAATCTAAAAAATAAATTATCTTCTGTTTTTAACCAAGTGCTACATTTTGTGCTAAGTAAGTAATTTATAATTAAATATGCAACATTATTAAGTTCTTATCCAATGCTGTTTATCTTTCTTTTTATTTTTGGATAAAGATATTTATGGAAGGCTTTAAGAACACTGGACATTAACTTAGAATGATTTTATATAAATACTTGATTATTAACTTTCCTCAAATTAATATTAAAACCTTTGTGGTCCTCGGTGGTATATCTGTGCTCCAGCCGCACTATGTAACATCAGTGGCAATCTTTGCGATTTAATTAAAGCATACTTATCATAGCTGCATGGCTCAGGAAAGTTGAATGACAAAACCCTAGAGTTGTGAAATTAATTACATCAACACGTGAATTCTGTGTATGTGGTAATCTTGAACTAAAAGTCTTCATTAATATTCACAGGTTATTTTAATGTATCATAAGGATGTGTGTGCGCATGTGTCTGTGTTACAGTCACATATCCATTGCAGTATTGCAGAAATAAATGATATCTAGGAAATATTAATGTAAAAATCAATGTCGGTAAAACCCAAATATCCAAAATATACAGGGAACTGACAGAACTTTACCAAAAAAATATTTAACCCCATCAAAACATGGGGAGAAAAAATGAACAGACACTGATATAAAAGAAATACAAATGGCCAAAATGCACATGAAAAAATGCTTTACATCACCAATCACCAGGGAGATGCAATTCAAAACAACTATAAGGTATCATCTCACACCACAGAGTTTGGCACACATCACAAAGAAAGAAAACAAGCAGTGCTGGTGGGGATGTAGAGAGAAAGGAACTCTTAACTACTGCTGGTGGGAATGCCATCTAGTCCAGCCTCTATGGAAAGCAATATGGAGATTCCTACAAAATCTGGAAATTAAACTCCCATTCGATCCAGCTATACCACTGGATATACCTAGGGATATACCCTAGGAACACAAGAATACAATACAAAAATCCCTTCCTCACACCTATAGTCATTGCAGCACTATTCACAATAGCCAGGCTCTGGAAACAACCAAGATGCCCTTCAACAGATGAATGACTAAGGAAACTGTGGTACATGTACACAATGGAATATTAAGCAGTTGTCTGGAGAGATGAAGCAATTAAATTTTCCTATACATGGATGAACATGGAATCTATTATGCTAAGTGAAATAAGTCAGAGGGAGAGAGATAGATGCAGAATAGTCTCACTCATCTATGGCTTTTAAGAAAGATAAAAGACATTTTTGCAACACTCCTCAGAAACAAAGAGGAGGGCTGAACTTCCAGCTCAGTTCATGAAGTTCTCCACAAAGAGTGGTGAGTGCAGTTAGAGAAATAAATACACTGAGAACTTTCATAACCATATGAATGAATAAGGGAAGTGGAAATCCTGTCTAGAGTACAGGTAGGGGTAGGTTGAGGTGGAGAAGATTTGGGGCATTGGTAGTGGGAGTGTTGCACTGGTGTAAAGGGGTGCTTTTTACATGACTGAAATCTAACCACAATCATGTTTGTAATCAAGATGATTAAATAAAGATATTATTAAAAAAAAGAATTTTAGAAACTTCTCAATATAATTTAACTCATAATTATTTTACATTTGATATCAAATACATGCATCAAAAAGTTCTTAGTTTTTCTGAATATTAATGTTTTCCATTTTTTATATCAGCATACCAGTTTTAAAGATGAAAGAACTAAATACATAATAGTCAATCTACATACTTATTGAGTTGACTATAGTGGAGTCAAATAATGAATCCAAGTTTTAGATTATTAAAATCCTTCTTCCATATTTTAGAGCATACATCAAATTTAAAAGATAGCCAAACAAAAGTAAATTAATATAGTGTTAGTGACTTATCTTTCAGGCTTTGTTTTAGAGTGATGTTTTAAATCAGGGTCTCAAACTCAATTTACCTGGGGACCGCAGGAGGCAAAGTTGGGGTGAGGCAGGGCAGCATAAGGGATTTCTCAAAAAAAGTCCTCAAACTTCATTATTAACAGTTTTAATTATTTCTTCTGAACATGAATAGAACATTGAGTGAAGATCATGAACAGTTCTTCTGAACATGGCATCTTTTGCCTATTCCTTGCTGCCAGAGTCTTGACAGCGCTTCTCACAAATCTGAACCACATTTAATTTTAGAGAGGAAGCAGTTGAGACCCTCAGTATGGCTTGAAGATGATCATCATCCAGTCTAGACCTGTACTTTGACTTATTGAAGTTCAATGTGGAGAATAACTTTTCACACAAATATGTGCTCCCAAAAAGGCACATGGTGGGCTTGAACATTCTGGAAAACTCAGGGAAGCTGGGGGGCAATTCTCTCAAAAATTGCCCATGCATGTCTGCTTTTCCACTAATCTGCCTGAGCTTGGCTTTGAGATCAGAGTTGCATTGCAGGTCAATGAGCTCTATTTGAAGTACAGGAGGGACATCCTGCAAATCAAAGGAAAATACGTCCACAAAATTTTGGAAAGTGGCTCTGTGCTTTTTGAGGTCTGCAAATCTGTGATCAAATTCCTTCTCTAGCTTAAAAATAGCGTCAACATATTTCTTACCACTGAGTGATATGCCTGCATCCACAAGTCCTTGCATGCTGGGAAATGGCAAAGGTTTTTCTGAGAGAGCTGGGATTTCATAACACAAATTTTGTGGAGAATACTCTCATGTTGTCTTAGGCAGCACTGATAAGCCTTATAACATCTTGTTTAGTACACTCAGCTTATGTGTGATATCAACAAGTAAAGCTAAATCCATGAGCCATTTGTGATCACTCAACTTAGAAACAGCATTCACATCCTTCTCCTTGAAGGCTTTCACTTCTTCTCTCAACTCAAAAAATCTTTTCAGGACATTTTTCCTGCTGAGCCAATGTACCTCAGTGAAATAGAGCACATCTCCATATTCTGACTCCATTTTCTCTAAAAAAGTATGGTACCTCCTTGCTTTAAGCCCCTGGCTATGATTTGGTTGATGCATTTCACAACGACAGACATCACATTATCACACGGCAGGCATTTACTGCAAAGGGCCTGCTGATGGATAATGCAATGAAGAGCAATGGCATTCTCTACACCCTCCTCTTCAAGTTTCTTTTGAACAAGTGCCACCAGTCCATTTTTCCTCCCTGTCATCAATGGTGCTCCATTGGTTATTATTCCAACAAATCTCTTCCATGGCAAACCTACATTCTCAATGGCATCACAGATGCTGAAATATCTCATTAGCGGTGGTCTGGCCATGCATTGGAATTATTGTGAGCAGCTCCTCTGTCAATTCAAAATTGCAATCAATTTTGCAATCAAGAGCAACTGAATATGTATCAAAACATTTGGCTTTCTCACGCAGTTAATGATAAATGTCACTTGACATGTCAGAAATGCGCTCTACCACAGTGTTGGAAGAAAGGTTGATTTTGCTAAGTTGACCTTTCTTTTCGTGACAGATAATATTTGCTGCCTTTTTTTAAATTTTTTTTGGGGGGTCACACCAGGCAGTGCTCAGGGGTTACTTCTGGCTCCATGCTCAGAAATTGCTCCTGGCAGGCACGGGGGACCATATGGGGTACCAGGATTCGAACCAATGACCTTTTGCATGAAAGGCAAATGCCTTACCTCCATGCTATCTCCCGGGCCCTATAATATTTGCTGCCTTTAACAAGCATTTTTTAAACAAATTCTCCTTCTATGAATGGTTTCCCTGCCTTATCAATCATCTCACTAACCATGTTCGACTGATCAAACATTCTCTTTGGTTGCTTTCTTGAAGAAATCTTGTTGCCTCATTAGACATGCTTTAAGACTGGCAACCCTCTTGGCTCTCTAATTTCCTTGGTATTTTGCACATTCCTCAGCATGATTAGTTGAATAATGGTGTTTCAAATTTTATTCCTTGTGCACTGCAACCACTGCAACTTTCTCGGAGCAAATAAGACATGTGGGAATGCCCCTGTGCTCAACAAAGAAATACTGGGTCTCCCACTTTGCCTGAAATTGTCTGTGCTCGTCATCAATCTTTCTCTTCACTGCAGGCTTTGATGAAGTCATGATGAAGGTATGACAAAATCTAATTCTGTAATAAACTTCTCTCCCTTAGGCCTCTGATAATGCAAGGGACAGCGGGCAGGAGCAGTGGAAACGACGTCTGTGCTAGGCGCAGTTTTCACGATTATTCGCTTACCAAATATTCGCAATAAAAAATAGCATTAGGAAGAAAAAAATCGCAAAACATCGCATTAAACATTTGCATACCCCAAACAGGACTGCTTGGGGATGCAAATGTTTAATGCGATTTTTTTCTTACTAATGCGATTTTTATTGCTATCATTCGGTAAGCAAATCACGTGAACACTGCGATATTTGAAGGCTGACTGCAGGCCACAAAATGTATGGAGGGCCGCAAAGGGCCAGCGGGCCGAGTGTTTGAGACCCATGTTTTAAATGAAGAATATGATTTTCTATAAGTTCCCTTGGATATTTAAGTGGGCCACGAGTAAAAATTATATAAATGAAGTATACAGCTCAAGAAAAGCAGGCCAAAAGGAAAGTTAGGGGCCCACATAGAGGAAAAAAATATCTTAAAGGGGTATGCTTTAATATAAAGATGGGAAAAGCTGTCTTATATAATCTTAGATAATCTACTTGTAGCAGTTTTTTCTCAACTAGATATTCCTCATTTTTAACATCACATTTTAAAAATAATTAAATAATATTTCCCAAAAAATCTATGCACCAAACATATATTTAAACACATGCAGTTATTTAAATGATAATATTATTCTGGAAAGATAATGTTATGAAGTGTGAGCAATAGAAAAGTAGTATATGTAGAAGCAACTTATGCTTTTAACCCAAGTAATGGATTATGGAAATTTAGACATGAGATTTTCAAAACTGCTTAGCATTAAAACATGACACTTCAGTTAACAACACCAATGTTTTACTAATATTTCTTTTGTTTTGTTTTTGGTTTTGTTTTTTGGTCACACATGGCAGTGCTCAGGGGTTACTCCTGGATCAATGCTCAGAAATCGCCCCTGGTAGACACGGGGACTATATGGGATGCCGGGATTCCAACCACCGTCCTCCTGCATGAAAGGCAAATACCTTACCTCCATGCTATCTCTCTGGTCCCTTACTTATATTTCTTAGCTGACACACATTGTAAACCATTTTCTTTGTACTTAACACTTCCTTTTATCACAACAAATCTATTGGACTCATGATATTTTACTCACAAACAGCAGTGTCGTGCCTCGGGAAGTTCTTGGTTGAGTTGAGGTCTTTGTTTGCTTGTTTTTGTGTTTTGATTTGTTTTTATTTTGTCAAACTTTGCAGAAGTTAGGGATTACTTCTGTCTCTGTGCTCAGAAATTGCTTCTGATAGGCATATAGGATATAGGATCATATAATATGCTGGGGATTTAACCTTGATTGGCTGCATGCATGGATAAAGACCTACCCATTGTTCTATCAATATGGCACTTGAGTGTTGGTCTTTAATAACTGATCGATGCTTATCATTTGCCTGATATCAAATATTCATATTATTATCTCTGCTTTTAGTTATTGCAATATGGGAAATATGAAAGTATGGCTTTCAATTGGTCACAGCCCACAGTAACCTGTCAGTAGCATTTTTGTCAAACCAGTGCCTAAATGATAAGAAAAACAAAAACATTAATAACAAATCCTATTATAAAGGCAGTTTTGGGGATGAAGATAATCTAGGGAATTTGGTCAAGAGAAGACACTGGTGAATTAAATAATGTTGGGACATTGTATGACTGAAATCCATTTATAATTGCTTTAAAAATTACAATTCATCAATACTTAATATAAATTAGGACTACTAAAATCATCCTTTCTAGATTGCTAGAATATTTTCATACTAGGACATTTTAATTCTATTTTTCATTCAACATGGTATTCTAAAAACATGCAACGAGGACACATAAAATGCCTTCTCATCATTTTCTTTTTCTAGACTTACACAATTTCATCAACAGTAGAGGTTTCATAGGTATTTCTTTTGATATTACATAATAAAAATTTAGTAGGATGTTACTCAATCGATAGCTTTAAATTTGTTTAAAATTTTATAAAAGCAAACATTTCATAATGTACCAGAATATATTTCAATGATACCTGCTCCTTTTTACTTTTTTCTAATTTAAAATTATTATGAGCCTAAGAAAAGATCTCCTAGGGAAGCAGATGCTTGACGTTTAGTTCATGATACAGTGCTAGACCCTCAGTATATTCTAATAAATTCTCAGCAGGAATTCTTGACCCCAAACTCTCCTTCACCATCTGTTTTCATTATTTGGTCAATACTCACCGATCAGTTACATATATAATAATAAATCTACTTCTGATTTTCCAAAACCCCATTCTAAGTAATTACTAATTTACATAAGGAAATGGGAGTTTATATTCTCTCCTCAGTGCTGCCTAACTAAGAGCATAGATACATAGCACATTTATAATCTTTAGTGTACAATTTCTTGTCCATTTCTTAGTCTACTAGATTTTAATATTATTACACTTCTGTTATTTTTAAGAATAACTTTTCTGATTCAACTGTACTCATTTGGATCTGGAATTAGGTGTTGCAAACCCAAAATGTCTAGTGTTTTCTTCATCTTTTTGTTGTCTTGAGATTCATTTAACTTTTTTTTTTTTGGTTTTTTTTTGGGTCACACCCGGCAGTGCTCAGGGGTTACTCCTGGCTCCATGCTCAGAAATTGCTCCTGGCAGGCACGGGGGACCATATGGGGCACCGGGATTTGAACCGATGACCTTTTGCATGAAAGGCAAACGCCTTACCTCCATGCTATCTCCCGGGCCCCGAGATTCATTTAACTTTATATTATTTAACCAATGTGGCATAGTCACAAAAAAAGACATAGCTGGTAATAAAGAATCTCAAATTTAGTAGACTTTATAATGAGTCTTTTATTTTTGAATATTAAATAATTTGCATCATGTATTTCATACTATTTTTCTATAAGGAATATAAAATATATATAAGAATTTTATCTTTCTAAATGCAAATATATTTTCTTAAGTTCATAGAATTAAAATGTGCTTAGAAAAGACTGAATAATAATGAAGATAAAAATCATTAAAACAGGGGCCAGAGCAATAGCACAAGTGGTATGGAGTGTGCCTTGCATGTGCTAACCTAAGGCAGACTGTAGTTCAATCCCCTAGTGTTCCATATGGTCCCCCAAGACAGGAGCTATATTTTTTTTGATTTTGGGGTCACACCCAACAGTTATTTTTGAGCATATAGCCAGGAGTAACCCCAGAGTGTCAAAAAAATAAAACATATACTCAATTTCAATTAGGGATGAGTAAATTTGAGCTTCCTGGTGTCATAATACTTTCTTTTTTTAATATTTTATTTAAACATCTTGATTACAAACATGATTGTGGTTGGTTTTCAGTCATGTAAAGAACACTCCCCATCATATTGTCTCTTATTGACACCTTTCTTTTAAATGACAGTATAAAAGTAGAATCTTTACATGGAATTTAGTATAATTTAAAGTCAGTCAAAGAGACTGTGTAGATACCAGAGTGACTTAGGTACTTGTCCTACAGTGGGGTGTTGAGCACAACATGCCAAATTCCCCAATCTCATAAGGCAGAACACATGCCTAGGAATGGCCCATAAGCACTTAAAGAATAAAGAAAAGAAAGAGATGGATGTAGAAGAAAGGAAGGAAGGAAGGAAGGAAGGAAGGAAGGAAGGAAGGAAGGAAGGAAGGAGGAAGGAAGGAAGGAAGGAAGGAAGGAAGGAGGTAGGAAGGAAGAGAAGGTAGGAAGGAAGGAAGGAAAGAAGGAAGGAAGAAACAAAGAAGAAACTAATGACAAAGAATTTATAAAAACACACATACATTTTTTTAAATGGCTGATTGTGTTAACACATGTTTAATCCTATGCCTAAAAAATCTGCATGCTTGACCTACCCAACTTCCTACTATTAATGTTTTTTTTTTCTTTAATATGAAGTAGACTCCCAATAAATTGGGTTCAGTTCCAGAAACTCCGGAGTTCCACAATTTTTATTCTGCCTTTGTTTAAAAAACTTTTTCAGACATTAAAGAACAAGATTACTTGACACTTTATAATGTTGTTAAATTTTATGATATATTTAATTACTTTAAAGGCCATTTTCTTTGTGTATGTGTAACAGTTAAATTATTTTTTGTTTGTCTTCTTGTTTTTAAGCCACATCCAGCAGTTCAGGTTTTACTTTTCTATAAAGTATTTATTTAAGCACCATGATTTTAAGCATGATTGTAGATGGGTTTCAGTTATAAACAGAAAACCCCCTTCACCAGTGCAACATTCACAACACCAATGCCCCCCTCCTTCTTCCCAGCTCCTGCCTGTATTAGAGACAGGCATTCTACTTCTCTCACTCATTAAGATTTTCATGATAAATATTAGTGTTATTTCTCTAACTGCACTCATCACTCTTTATGGTTAGATTCATATTTGAGCCGTTCCTTCCGGCCCGCATCTCTATTGTCTCTGGGCGTTATTGCAAAAATGTCCTTAATTTTTCTTAAAACCAATAGATGAGTAGTAATATTCTGTGTCTATTGCTCTCCCTCTAACTTACTTCACTTAGAATAATAGAATCTATGTACATCCACATATAGGAAAAGTTGATGACTTAATCTCTCTTGATGGCTACATAATATTCCATTGTTTATATGTACCACAGTTTCTTTAGCCGTTCATCTGTTGAAGAGCATCTTGGCTGTTTCCAAAATCTGGTCATTATAAATAGTGCTGCAATGAATACAGGTATGAGGAAAGAATTTTTGAATTGAATTTTGTGTTCTATGTTATATCCCTAGGAGTGATATAGCTGGATCATATGGGAGCTCAATTTCCAGTTTTTAAAGAATCTCCATGTTGTTTTCCCTTAAGGCTGTACTAAACAGCATTCCTACCAGAAGTGAATAAGAGTTTCTTTCTCTCCACATCCCCACCAGCACTGATTGTTCTTGTTCTTTGTGATGTGTGCCAGTCTGTGGTGAGAGATGGTGCCTCATTATTGTTTTGATTTGCATCTTTCTGATGATTAGTATGTGGACAGTTTTTTCATGTGTCTTTTAGCCATTTGTATTTCTTCTTTGATAAAGTGTCTTTTCATTTCTTTTCCCCATTTTCTATGGAGTTAGATGTTATTTATTGTTATGTTCTGTCAGTACCTTGTATATTTTCGATGTTAGCCCCTTATCTGATGGGTTTTGGGTGAAAACTTTCTCCCACTCTGTGGGTGGCTTTTGTATCCAAGGCACTATTTCCTTTGAAGTGCAGAAGCTTCTCAGCTTAATATATTACTAACTGTTTATCTCTGCTTCTACTTGATTGGAGAGTGCTGTTTTTCTCTTAAAGATGCCTTTTCTCATGTTTTTTACCTATGTGTTTTTCTATATACTTTATGGTTTCAGGTTTGATATCAAGGACTTTTTATAATTAATATAGTTATTTAAACACATTGATTATAAATATGATTGTAGTTGGGTTTCAGTTATGTAAAATTACCCCCTTCACCAGTGCAGCATTCCCATCACCAATGTCCCAAATCTTCCTTCTCCCCATCCCACCCCCTCCTGTACTCTAGAGAGGTTTTCTACTTCCCACGTCCATTCACATTGTTATAATAGTTCTCAGTGTAGTTATTTCTCTGATTGCACTCATCACACTTTGTAGTGAGCTCCATGTCATGAAACTGACTTTCCACCTCTCCTCTCTTTTGTCTCTGTGAATTATTGAAAAAATATTTTCTATTTTAATCCATTTGAATTTGACTTTTTGCATGTTATATGGGGGTCTGAGATCGCTTTTTTGAAGTGGCTAACCAGTTATGCCAAGAATACTTTTTGAATACTCTTCCCTTGCTCTATTTTGGATTTCTTGCCCCTATATCAAAGATTAGTTGTTTTGTACTTTTAACTTGAAACATGGCAGACTTCTTGGACCCTCTCTCTACTGTCTTTAGGCCTAGGATTTGATCTTCTCCACCATTGTTCCCTGAGTGCTCTTCTTTGAAGGTGAGCAGTACTGCCCACAAACGGTAGAAGCAGAGGAAAGCTCTGCCTTACTTCACAGCCTCATGCATCTCCTAGCCAATGAGCACCACCACATCACTTAGAAAAATTCACATTACAACCATGACAATAAGGAAACAATGCAGGCCAACACAAGGCATAGAAAATGTAGATGTCAACTCTGATGTCCCCAGAACTTACAATTGCCTAGTCTCTCAGATATAGAATTTAGAAAAGACAAATGGAGGATGTTCATAGAATTCAAAGAAAGAACAGTTGAGTTGAACGTAATACAAATAAGAATCTAGAGAATATGAAGATAGAAATCAGAAAACTCCAAACTGAAATAACAGATCTGAAAAACTCAGTCCACAAAATGAAAACGTCATTGGAAAGCCTCTCCAACAGGGTAACAGCAGCTGAGGCTAGTTACACCTGAGTGAGTTGTAAGATGAGATGCATAACAACTCTATACAGCAGAAGATATTGGAAAAAGCCTTAAAGCAAATTTTTGGACAATGGATAAATTACCCAAAGAATGTGACCAAATGAAAATAGAAGTCTGATAAGCTCAAAAGAAACAACATAAGAATCATTGGAGTCCCTAAGACCCAGAAAGAAATACCCAAAAGAATTAACAGTCAAAGATATTGCAGAGAATCTCCCATAGATAAAGACTGCATGCAATAAAATCCTGCATGCCTGAATAGTACCAGGTAAAAGAGATCCGAAGAAAAGCACCACAAGACACACCTAAGTCAAGATGATGAATTCCACAGATAAGGATAGACTACTGTAAACGACAAAGTCTAAAAAGGGAAATTACGTGAAAATAAAAAATGATAAGACTTAAGCACAAACCCAAAGTCAATGACACCAGAATTGATACTCAATGTACAGTAAGCTTTACACAAAGGAGACCTCTTAAACTAGCAGTCATAGGGGAAAAGAGGGGAGGTATGAGAAGCATGTTCAGAACAGAGGTGGAGAGACAACATTGGTGGTAACTTCGTAACTTTGTACCTTAAATATTACTTTGAAAGACTTGTAATTCACTTTAATCACAATAAAAATATTTTTAACAAAATGAAAATTACATTCAAAAGAGCATCTTTAATATTCTCAGCAGACCTGTCACAAGAAACCCTCTAGATCAGACAGTAGTGGTTGGACATAGGGACAAAACTCAATGAAATGAATGTTTCACCTAGAATACTGCACCCAGCAAGACTCACTCTCAGGTTTGAAGGAAGTATACGTGGCTTCACAGAAAAACACAGCTCAGAAACTTTGCAGATCAAAACCAGCCTTAAAACAAAGTCAACTTTAAGACAAGAAGACCAACAGACACACCAAACTTCTACACAAAAATGGAATTAAAGTTCATGACAATTACCTTTCTCTATGTCAAGGCACTAAATGCAAGAGTTAAGAGACACAGAGTGAATAAATGGATCTAAAATTGAATCCAACATTCTGCTGCCTCCAAGAATCACAAATGAATAGACAGAACAAACATAGACTAAAATCAAAGGCTAGAGGTAAACCATCTAAACAAACAACGCCCTTAAAAAAGCTGGAGTATGGAGCCAAGGCGTGGCTGTTGAGCAATTGGTAGGGCATTTGCCTTGCATGAGCTAACCTAGGCCAGACTTTGGTTCAATTCCTTGGTGCCCCATATGGTCCTCCAAGCCAGGGATGATTTCTGAGAGCATAGCCAGAGTAACCCCTGAGCGTCACTGGGTATGACCCAGAAACCAACCAACCAAACAAAAACAACAACATATATATATATATGTGTGTGTGTGTATATATACATATATATACATATATATATATATGGCACTCTATCCCCAGAAACTTGGATACATATTCTATTCCAATGTTCCAATGCACATGAGTCATTCTCCAGGATAGATCCCATCATGCTGGTCCATAAAACATACGTTCATAAAATCAAGAGATAGAAATCATGCAGACTACCTTTGCTTATCACAAGGCACTGAAATTATAACATAGAAACTCAAGGACTATACTCACTCTAGGATCATTAGTTTTTAAATGACCTTTCCTATAGTACCAGAAGTATCTTCAACCATTCCTAATATATTTTATTCATTTTCCAAATATCTCTAATTAGTATACTTAGAAATAGAGATACTAGAAATGTTACCTGATTCAATTACCAGTATTTACTTCCCTCTCCTATAGCTTATCCAGTGAGAGATAGATAGAAACAATGAAGGTATGGTGAAAAATATAAATGTCACCTTGGTTAAGCTAAAGAAGTTTGATTCCTTATAAGATTTTCTCAGTAGCAGGCAGATTTAGTTAGGGTACATTATGATTGACAAATACACCAGATTTCAGAGAAGGAATGGGAAGACAATTACAATCTAGAATTAGAAGAGACTAAGTTAAAATGAAGTAGAGATTGAAATATTTGGTTATGTTTTTATATTTATTTTTGGGCCATACTTGTATTACTCATCTCTGAGTTCTGGATCTGCACTTAGGTTTCATTACAGATAGACTCCAGTGAGATGATTTACCTGGGATTGAACCCAAGTTAACTATGTGCAATGCAAGTGTCCTATTATCATTTCACCCCCAAATTTCAAATTTTATGGTGGCAATAGTATCAATGGTAACTGAAGGGATTCTTCTCCTGAAAGGTACATATATTTATTTATGTGCAATATTGGTATTAAAATTTATGGCCTAAATTTAAACCAAGAGCATTCAAATTATGCATTTATCTCAAAAATAGTAATAGTAATATGCTCTTATTAATACATTTTTACAAAACACTTGTCTTTTTAAAATAACAAATTTATTTCATTTTATATTATTATTTATTTGGGATGACAATTAGTGGTGTTAAGTGTTTACTCTGAGTTCTGTGGTACTGAATATTGAAGCTAAAGCTAAAGTTATCTCTCACATTCTTTCCTAAAGTGTTTATTTTTTTTTAATTTTATGAAGGACACCTGCATTTTTATGCTTATGCATTCACTGTGCTATAGATTATTTAGAAAAAGTATGAGAAAATTATTAACATACTCATGCACTTAGAGAGAAAAGAGACGAAGTAACATTTTTAGATTAAAATTATTATTTTATCCTAAAATAAACATCATGAGCTACTTCAATTTTGTTTTCTTATCATCATTTTACAATACTGATCATTGCTGTTATCAAAGTTCCTCACTCTCCCTCCTCTACTCATCTGCTTCAACATCTTTCTTTCCTATTGCTATCCACTATAGTTTTCACTGTCTCAGAATTAGTTTTGTAATTGTTTGCTATTTGATTTGATTTAGTTTTGACTCACTTCATCTGTGTGAAACTACCAGCAACTGTTTCACTTGCCTTATTTAATTCACTCCGAGAAATCAACTTAATGATGTCTATTGTCTTTAAGGCACAGTTTTATCTCTTTAAAGTCAGAGTAATATTCTGTTTTGTGTGTGCCATATCCAGTTATCTGTCGATGGACATTTAAAATGGGAATACAAATGTCCTCTTAAATTAATATTCTCATACCCTATACATAAATAATTTACATCTATATGGGACTTACTATTTTTTCCTTCACTTTTGGTTCATACCCAGCAGTATCCAAACTCCTGGTTCTATTCTTAAGGTGAGTTCTGAGAACGATATAGGAAGTCAGGTATCAAACCCTGTTCATCCACATGCAAGGCAAGAGTGATAAGCACTGTACTGTCTCTCTTGCCTAGGATGTCTGCGTTTTTTATTTTTAAAGGATATTTCTCATATATATTTTCTACAGAAATTGACAGAATTTATATATTTTAAAGTCAGTTAGAGATAGTTTTTCTCCGTGTTTTAACAGAAAGTAGTGTATTTTCTTAAAAGTTGCATTTGATATAATATATGGAACTTTATTATTTTCTTATTTTTTAATAATAATTTTTATTTTAAGCAAAGTGGGTTACATATCTTTCACAGTAATATTTTAAGTACATATTAATATTGAATCAGGGGAATTCCCACCACCAAAGTTGTCCTCCCCTCACCATAATTTTTTAATGTAAAGAAAGCTCTTGTTGACAATAATATTTTAGGTACATGATAACTTAATATCAGGGGGATTCCCTTCACGGAATTGTTCTCCCTACACCTCCGTTCCCATCTACCTCCCATATCTACCTCCCTCGGCCCCAGGCCTGCAAGAGTACGTGGTCTCCTCTGTGCCTAACTTGCTACCCAGTGGTCTTACACCTGTGTGGTCTTGATAGCTCTCTTATTTCCTCCTGTAACTGGGGGTCGGGACTAGATAGATCAAGTTTCATGGTTTTGTTTGAAGAAGGGAAAAGTAATACACTGGAGTAAAGATCAAATACATGTAAAATGAGCGGGGTCCTTCTAGAGGCTCTCATCCTCGGTTTGAGAGACACAGGGGAAAACGGTGAATCACTTCAGCAGTCCAAAAAGTAGTGTCACGTGAAATAATATATCCAGTGAGCATTCCAGCAATAATGGTAAGCACCACATAAAAGCCATAATCTTGAGATAAAAAAACATAGCAGAGCACATAAAGAAGAGAAAGGAAGAATATATATAAATATATATATTATACATATATTATTATATTTATATATATGTAAATGGAGACATCAACTTTAATAGCCACTCCAAAACAAAGAAATCGACAAAAGTTAGATAGATAAATAAAAAATTAAAATAAAATAAAATAAATTAAGAAAAAGAAAACAAAGGGAGAAAAATTATTTTGTGCCTTTTTTTTCCTTTTCCCTCCTGCACAGGCACAGTAACCTAACAATGTTACTTTGCATATAATTACTTTGTAGTACCCTATATTATTATTTAAAAATATATGTTTTATAAGTTATTCAGGTTTTTCAAATGCAAGCAGATTTTATTAAATAATATCAAAATATCACTATCAATATGATTCCTGTTTCACTCATCATAAAAATATTTGTACATGGTATGATGTCCAGATATGGCTGGTTGATACAAAGCTTTAATTTCATATTTGGCAACAAATTCTCAGTTGTTTACTAGAAGTGTAGGTTCATTTTATTATATTTCTAAAGGTAAATCTATATCAATTTAATTCTGCTTGCAGGCATAGAATGGGTAATCATAGAATCAATATGTTAATATTAATTTTCACTGAATCTTGTTGATGTAAAGCACACATATTTCCTTCGTGGAATAAATTCATTTGCATAAATTCTCAGAGATGAATCTAAAACAAAGAACATATGAAACTAATCCTTTAGCTCCTGCTACAAAATCAGATATAGGATTTAATTGGGAGTGTTCTCTTAAGAATTTGTTTAGGGGTGAGAAATGACTGATTAAGCACTCTCCTTACATTAGAGACCAGTCTTATCCGCATTAGATTGTATGATCCCCTGAGCCTCACCAAAAATTATCCCTGAGAACAAGGCCAGAAATAAGCCCCCTTTTTGTGTGACACCGTAATCAAAGGGGAAAATAATGCTTATTCACAAAAAATTCTAACAATAATTTTGTGTGGACCTATTGAGTAGTACAAATTATTTTCAGTGCTCCCAACAGAAGCTGAAATTTAGTGTGTTTTTTCCCTAAAGAACTTTATTATTTTTGAGACAGAAAAATTTAGAAATATTTAGAAATTCTTGCATTCAGTGTGAGAGAAAACCTGGCAATTTAGCTACAAGATCACAGGTGTGGTGTCTTAGGCAAAACAGAGTAGAAAGTTCAAATATATCTTCTTTAGAATGATAATATCAGGCAACCCAAATTACAATATTTCTTCTTAAATTTTGTAAGTTACGGTGAAATTCAGATTCTTGAATTCCATTGTCAAAATTATGATGTGCAGTAGGGTGAAGATGGATGGAAAGACATATAGATTTAACTTAATTCTTAGTAGGAAAGCCTTGAGTCTCATTCTAAAACTAAAATCAAAGTGTAGGGAATATTCATAATGATATGATCCTTTGATGTTAGAATACTTAAAAAGTTTCTTAGACTAGCTAGCATTTATCAATACTTTTACTATATTCTGAGCTTAATTTAATGCATATTTTATGTACCAAAATGTATTATTTAGATGCTTATATGATAATTACCCTTATTTTAACATGAGGAAACTAGGGTTTAAAGACATAAAGTAACAGGTCCTAAAGTCTATAACTAGAAAGTAATGTATAATTATGCTCCTAAATCTACATACAATTATTATACATGAATTATGTAGCAGTATGTATTATGTAGTCCGATTTAAGGTGCTCAAAACAGTTCACCCTAAGATTACTGATGTCTATGTCCTCTGAATGCATACTTTGGTTTATAGATTATTTTGAACTGATAACAATGAAGTCGAAGTCCACTGAGGCTTAGGAATTATATTTGTACTTCTCCAATTCCTTTTTCAGA
>PVKC010023985.1:0-17088 GCA_004027635.1 Crocidura indochinensis | reverse complement strand
AAGAGAGGCTAGGAAGTCAAAAGAAGGGAAGCAGAGGTAATAATACCAGATCCAGATATGGGCAAAATGATAATGATCTATAACATAGGGGGCCTTTAGTGTCTGGAATTACATGGAACTTTCTGCAAATCTCAGGAAAATAGACCTCCCAAAACTGGTGAATTCACTCAAGTTTTGTAGCTGGAGGGATTCTCAGAAATAGTTGAGGAAACAAACAATAAAGAGCACAAGTCTTTCTGCTAGTGAGTGGTTATAGACAGCAGCAGGATAATAATTAAAATCATTTCTGTAAATATGACTCTTGGCTATAATACCATAAAGCTACCTATAATCTCGACATACAGACTATAATTACATTCAACATTTTTTCCAAGTAGACAATTTTCACCGAAGTATATGTACATGCAGGAATGCTTACTAATCACAGTTGTGAAAATTCAATGAATCATCCCTTAAAGATCACACCCATGTAACCCAAATTTATCACCTTCTCCTGCCTGTTACTCACTTTTAAAGCTACATAACCCTGGCTTTTAACACTTTAATTGGTCTGGTTTTGAAATTTGACTACATGGAACCATACTTAGTTGTGCTTTATTTTTTTTTCTCTGTATACTGAGTCTCATCCAGGTTATAGGAAGTCACATTTTGCTTATCACCATTGCTGTATGAACGTTCACTATGAATATTTCACATGTGTTGATCATTTGTGTCATTTCCGGTTTAAATTAATATTATCCCTAAAGACTTTCTACTGCATGAGACATGGTCAGTGTGTGATGCATTTCTGGTGAGCATATATCTGAGGGGTTTGCAAGGTCATAGGCAGAAGTAGTTCATCTTTTGTCTTCTCTTGGGAGCTTTCAGATCCATGAGATGGTACTTGGAAGGTTATGCAGGACATGGATTCAAACTCAGGAGAGATTCAGGCAAGTGAAGCATGCACATGTGTCCTTGAGTTATCGTCTCAGCCCAGTAACTCAGCTTTCTAAGATACTATCTAGTTTCCCAAGTAATTATGAAGTTCAATTTCCAAGCAATATCTGAGAGTTTTAGTTGCTGTATCTCTTGCAAAATTGACACCACTGCCACTCTCCCACTAACACTATTTTGACCACTTTAATAGGTGTGAAGTATACATAAATATTCTGAGAATTATTTAGGAAGCTGCAAGACTTCCTGGAGTATACAGAGAGAGAGAGAGAGAGAGAGAGAGAGAGAGAGAGAGAAGAAACACACACTAGTTGTTCATTTTTTTTCCTCCCTCCAGATTTTTCTTGAATCTGACTAATGATAATCTGTGATCCAAACTCCAAAGTAACAGGTCTTTTTTTGAGGAAGTTAAATAGATTTATAATAATTCTGATTTAAAGAACAAGTTTTTGTGACTTTTGAACTTGCAAAATTCTGAGAGTGATAGCACACTAGAAAAAAAGGAAAAGGAAAAAAAGAAATTAAAGGCAATCAAGACTAGCTGTATACATTTTTTTCTGTATTTTTTTTCATGAAACATCAGAGGAAGGTTCAGTTTATATGCTTCATACTAGTATGTACATCGGGTGACTATTTTATAATATATGAATATTTCACTTAGCCAATGCTTATCAGAACAGAAGTAATTTTTGCTAGAGTCCTACAGCTAATTGTTAATGAAAGAACTGCAAGAATTTGTGGTAATTGATCCTGAAAGAAATGACTTTTCTCATAGATTATATCTATCAGATTGGCTGTGTTAATTTAAGCAGAAAGAATCTGGTAGGATCAAATCACAGTTGTTAAAACAAATCTGTAGTGGAGTATGGATTTAAAATTTTTTCCTGTAGAAATCTAGATACAAAGTGTTGGTAAGTGGGCTGTCACCTTTGATCTAGGGAGTTTGAATTCCATAGAACTATTTTTGCCTTTATGTTAATAATTTACTTAGCTATCATCAACAACTTAGTATGCACCAGTTGATCTATGAAACTATGGAATAGCAGAAGAACAAATGTGCCTTAAAAACAATATGTTTTGTTTATAAACATGATTTATGTATTTGGGCAAAGCAATTTTCATTCCCTTAACAAGAAGGGCACTGAAGAGAGAAATCACAAACAAAAGAATGAAGAAGGCATGAAATAAATGGAAGACAGGTTAAGTGGAAAACCTTTTAGAGTGATATTACTTGCTTCTCTTGAAATCTTTTAGGCATTATAAATCCTATAAGAAATGTTATATCTGATACAAAGGGATTACAGTTAAGTTGTTTCTTGATGTCCTATCTTGCACACAAGAACTTTTAAATTCACAGATCATGTAAAAATAGCCCCCCCCAAATCAAACTATCACGAGGGGGCAGGATATAGTTTTTGCTTGTTTACTTGGTTGTTTATTGGTGGTACTCAGGGCTTACTTATGGCTCTGAACACCTGGCATTGTTTGGGAATTCATATGGGATTTGGAGAATCATGTATGAGTCGGAACATGCAAAGCAAGTTCCATAACCACTGCACTATTTCTCAGGAGGAATTCTTTATTTATTGATTGAAAAGACATTTATTAAACATCTGCTAGGTTCTAGGCATGACAAAATGAAGCTCCCATTTCTAGACCTTCCTAATGCTAACTAGTTATTCAATATCTAGTTAGTGCCTGCTCTGAAAATCCTGGCAACTCTATCTCCTTCTTTAGGTACTTCCTGTGCTTCTTGCTGAATTCTGAGAACAACCAAGCATTTCTTTGGACTGGCATCAATGTGACATTTGCCTGGACCCAGGTTGTTTCTCACAGACCTTTCTCCCAGTTCCTGAAACTGGTCAACAACTCAAGCTTCTTAAATATACCACTTTATTGATATTTCTACAGACAGACTTTAGACCCTTCCAGATTGCCCTGTCCAACTCTTCTCTGAACTATGTCATTTCATTCCTAAGTTTCATCATGTTACAAATGCTTATTGAGCTTCTACTTAGTTCTTTTGCCATGCCAGAATAAAGAATGCAAACACCTTTACATTCATTATACTGCTAAAGAAAATAGAAAACTGTTACAGATGCATTGATGTATATATACATATATATCATGTGGGGTTCTAATATATATGTATATATACATATATATCATGTGGGGCTCTAATTAATAGTAGATGGTATTATCCATGAAGTCAGAGAAGATGGATGTAGATAACATCAGTCCTCTGTTTTGAAGAGCTCAGCATCTTCATCTGCTGAAGAAGATGAGAGTGAAGACAGAACTAAAGGCTTGAGGGTTTAATGACCCAGAAGATACTAGAACCCTGTATAAATCCTGACAGAACATAAATGCTAGTATCAGATCAGAACATAAACACCCTAGTTGTTCTTCCAGAGGGTCAAATTTGTCATCCCAGAAGTCTTTTATCTGTTGTAGCTTTGTCTTTGTCTTTTTCTTTTCATTACATCAGGTATATTACCCTGATGTAAATGCCCATGTAACTTGTGGTAGTGGTATCAGTAATAAAAATTAAGGAATTTTTAACTTCTCAATATTTGTATAGTTCAGTTTTTCTACATTTTAGTACAGAAACTTTAACAAAATGTAGTTTTGGAGGTATTTCCTTATAAGTTAACAAGTAAAGAAGATCATTGTTAATTAATATTTTTATGAATTTTGCTAAAGTTTACTGTAAAGAAACACTGTCAACTTGCAGTTTAAGAGGAATCTATTCTCCCTTTTCCAACCTATAAAATGAATGGATGCTGACACATGGAAAGCATAGATATTTGCATGTTTGCAAATGTGTGTTTTAGATCAATAGAATTGGGTATATAAATTTGCATATTTTTGAATTTAATAGTATTAAGATTTTACTTTAACTGAAAAAAATCTCAAAATTAAAATAAAATTTTTATCGTCCCTCCTTAAAGCTTTGTTAGACTGGGAGTTTCTTGAGCTCCATCTGGTGGAAATATTTTTAATTACCAAGTGATCCATCTTGGCAATAATTTCATTCACCTCAGGCATTGTGAAGTTCCTCTTTGTCTTTAATTCTGAGCACCTTGCATAATAGAAAGATTATAGGCATCCATACATTGTTTATTGAAGAAGCAAATATTGATCTCTCATATGGCTGGAATGAGGTGTCCTGATTGTGGTGAAATGCAACTAATTGGATAAAACCAACGATAGAGGATTGAGATTACAACTAGGTTCCTTGGTGGACAATGAGAAGAAGAATGAATTCTCCTGGAGTCTAATCAACTTCTGATATAGAGAGGTCTCAGTTCATTTTCCCTGATAAGTGTCACAAGATACATATTAGGATATAAACTCTAACTCACCCCTGTCGTCTCAGCTCTGCCCCTGACTATTTCCTCTCGCTTAAAATTTCCTGACTTGGGAAAACTAGAAAATTCTCCCTACTCAAGGAAACAGCCGTCAAATGAGTCTAGTAGGACCAAAAAAGGTGGGGGGACGTCCTCATTGATCTAGGCTAGGGCTATGAGGCAGTATTTACATGCTCAGAAAGAAAGTAAAATCTCAAAGAGGGAAAACTGAATAATCATGTGTCATTTTTGGAATTTCCGACGTTGGTTGGCTCAAGTTACTTTTTCACTGGATGGACAAAAAGGCACTTGCGTTTGTGATCCTCTAACTAGAAGACTTTTAAGCACCCTAAATTCCTCTCACTTACAGTACTCTAGCTACTGTCCACAGTTATGCATGGCTCATTTTGAAATGACATCAATTGAGAACCTTGGCCCAGTTTCGCCAGAGTTCAGGAGTGCTATTTCTTTGCAGTTTTAGGAAATGGAGATTCTCTTTGGAAAAGCGTCTTTCTCTCCTGGAAACTTCCTCCTAGAGCAAGCCCTCACCCTGAGAACCCCCAAATACCCAATGACAAGCAGCTGTCTTTTGTTCTTTTAGTTATAGATGTCTGCCATATGCTCAGGTTCTGCACCCGAATTAGATCATGCCTCTATTTCGAGCCTTTTCCTTAGGAGGGCAGTCTTATTTTTTAAAAAAAAGCAAAAACAAAACAAAACATTATGATGATCTCAAACTAATGAAACTAAATTTAATTCATTAATTAATTTCAATTTTAATTTTATTAAATGTTACTGTTTGTTAAAGTTAATAAACCATCTTGCCATTTTGTCTTTTAATTTCTTTTTTTTTGGTTTTTGGGTCACACCCGGCAGTGCTCAGGGGTTACTCCTGGATCCATGCTCAGAAATTGCTCCTGGCAGGCACGGGGGACCATATGGGGCACCGGGATTCTAACCGATGACCTTTTGCATGAAAGGCAAACGCCTTACCTCCATGTTATCTCCCGGGCCCCATCTTTTAATTTTTAATTATTTTTTTATTTATTTGATTTTTAGTTTGGGGGCCACACCTGTCCTGGCTCTGTCCTGGCTCTGTGCTCAGAAATCGCTCCAGCCCAGTGGCACAAGTGGTAGGGCGTTTGCCTTGCATGTGCTAACCTAGGATGGACCATGGTTCTATCCCCGGTGTCCCATATGGTCCCCCAAGCCAGCAGCAATTTCTGAGTGCATAGCAAGGATTAACTCCTGAGCATCACCGGGTGTGACCCAAAAACCAAAAAAAGAAAAAAGAAAAAAAGAAATCACTCCAGCAGGCTCTAGCATATACGGGACTGTATGAGATTCTCCAACATAAAGAGGATTATATTGGATGCCAGGGATCAAACCCTGGTCCATCCTGGATCAGCTGTGTACAAAGCAAATGCCCTACCACTGTGCTATCACTCTGTTCCTGCCATTTTGTCTTTTAAAAGAACATGGCTTCAGGTGAGAGAACTAGTATAATAGTTAAGATACTAGCCAGCACTGTCTCCTGACATATCTCCATATGTCAGATATGGTCTCTGAGCACACAGCCAGGCATGACCCTTGAGTGTACAATTATCTGTATATTTAGTCATTATTGTTGCAGTAAAAAGTGGCGTTTTGAAGCAAGGAAGCATTTCACAAATTTTATATTTATGTCCCTATGTCATTCTATGTATGAGTATATTTATTTGTATTAATGAAAATATGTCTTCATTTTATTTGCAACTTGTTATCTCTAGAGAATTCAGTGTGCAGTGAGAAAATTATATAGTGTCTGACCTGTCAACTCAACCTTGCTGATAGTTATGAGAAAATTTGAGCAGGAGAGATAGTGCAGTAATAAGGGTGTTTGCCTTGCACAGCTGACCTGAGTTTAATCCTCAGCATCCTTTGAACACCATCAGAAGTAATTCCTGAGTCCAGAGCATCCCTGGGTGTGTCCCCAAAATAAAAATGAGCAAAAAGAAAATTTTTAGAGTTGTCAGTTACAAGGTTCTAGGAGAACCTGGTTAAAGCAACTGAGTCTTTCCTCAAGAAAAATACTCAACAAAAAGAACCTTAGGAAAAACATGGGCCAACATACACACACAGAAACAAAAGCATGGGCCCACAGTTATGAATCCTTATAATATCAATGAAGGTTAGACACCTGAATGGTTATAAACTTTCACTTGGTAAAACTTTGGTATATCATAGCTTCCAACAGAATTGAGCCAATTTTCCAAGACACTCCGTTTTATGCTCTCTTAGTACGCCTTTCCCTATGTTATGCAAAGCTTCTATGTGCCATCGGAACTATTGGGATTTTATGTGACCACTAAAAGTTCCTACCACTAAACTTTTGCTTGGGTCGTCACTCCTCCGTTTATCCCAATCTTTCTTTCATGAGAAAGTTAAAATTGGGGCCGGGCAGTGGTGCTGGAGGTAAGATGCCTGCCTTGCCTGTGCTAGCCTAGGATGGACCGCGGTTGGATCCCCCGGTTTCCCATATGGTCCCCCAAGCCAGGAGCGACTTCTGAGCGCATAGCAAGGAATAACCTCTGAGTGTCTCTGGGTGTGGCCTAAACCCCCCCCCAAAAATAAAATAAATAAATTTAAAAAAGAGAAAGTTAAAATTGTGCTTAAAATAAGAAGTAGGGTTTTATTAGCTTAGAGAAAGGCTTAAGATCTCCAAACCTCGACATTAAACCAGGTTGGAATCAGTTTCCACAGCAAATAATGTGAGGATGACCAGGTAGTTGTAGCAAGCAGTTATGCAGGCAGGCAGAACTGGAACCACATGGGACAGGTGAGATGTCAAGAACTCGAATTCCAGGCAGGGGTTCAAGGTAGGAAGCTAAATACATAGTAAAAATAAATCAGGCATCAAGTTTTCAGTGATGAAGTAGAAAATGATGTACTTGAAGTGGAGAATACTACATGCACTATATAGCAATTTATAGTTTATCTATATTTGTAGTATCTATCTATATATCTATGTATATCTATATTTTATCTCTAACTATATCATACCACCAGAACTAAGTGTCAGACAGGAATCAATTGAAAGTAGTATTCAAACCACAGTTCCATTCTGAGGTTTAGTTATGAAGAACTGGTATTTTTTGGAGGAGTCAGTCACACCTGGCAGTATTCCGGCCTTATTCCTGACTCTGTGTTCAGAAATAGCTCCTGGCAGGCATAGGGACTGTATGGGATGCCGGGATCCGAACCACCATTTGTCCTGGATCAGCTGCGTGCAGGGCATTGTGCTATCTCTCTGGCCCTGCATTGGTATGTTTTAACATCTTTCTCTATTCTTTTTTATTTTT
The DNA here is from genome assembly GCA_004027635.1 of Crocidura indochinensis. NCBI lineage: Eukaryota > Metazoa > Chordata > Mammalia > Eulipotyphla > Soricidae > Crocidura > Crocidura indochinensis. Next base: position 9,464 of record PVKC010023985.1, on the reverse strand, counting down.
ATTTTTTTATTTTTTGGTTTTTGGGCCACACCTGGTGACGCTCAGGGGTTACTCCTGGCTATGTGCTCAGAAGTCACTCCTGGCTTGGGGGACCATATGGGGAACCGGGGGATCGAACCGTGGTCCGTCCTAGGCTAGCGCAGGAAAGGCAGGCACCTTTACCTCCAGCGCCACCGCCCGGCCCCCTTTCTCTATTCTTTATCAGACTTTAACAGCTCAATAGTTTTGGATTTAAATGGATTAAGAAGTACTTAGAATCCTTAAGTGTCAGAAAACCTATCATTCAGTTCAAACTACCCAATTCACATTCTTTATTAATCAAGGTTAAAAAAACCGGTGAACTAGGGATTCAGGACAGACTATAAATGTCAGGTAATAAAGTTGAAGCTTGGCTGACTCACCCTCTCAATACTGGCCAAGAAAAATTCTCTTTGTTTGCTGCCTCAGGCGGCACTGTATAGAACTGGTCACGATCAAAACCCAAGAGAATGATACGCTGGCTATCAAATACTAGAAGGAGATTCAAATATAATGATAGGAAGATATAAATTAAAAGTGAGAAGAAATTATTAACTCCAAAATATCCTTACTAATGGACCATCTTGCTTTAGAATATACACTTGGTTCAGAAGCAATCTTAAAACTTCTTTTTATGTTTCTAGTCCCTGGACTGGAAAAAAAAAGGCTTAATTAAAAGAAGTCTTGATAAATTGCAGAATGAATAACTGGAGGCTTGAACTATGAATCATATCATGTTCTATGAAGAAATAACAACAGCATGGCTAAGATCTATACAAAAATGAAAAAGATCTATGAACCTACTGTTTTCTATGTTTTGATTTATCTGTTCAGGATGACAAATATTTGTCTATATTTTTCACTGAGGCAAAATATGAAAACCTTGCATCTGCAAGTAGAACTAGCCTTGGAATGAAAATTAAGTCACACTATTATTGAAAAATATTTGCCATTCCACCCCTACTCATTCTGAAGTCCAACCCCCCAATAATCTTCTACATAGTTGAGTCTTAGTAATGAATTCCCCGAACTCTCATGTTTCACTTGGGCTCTCCCCCTCTTCTTTTGAGCATTTCCTAGGAGAAATTGCCAATGTTATTCAGAACTCCAGGAAACCACAGAAAGAAACCTAACTCTCTCCTTTCATTATTTCCTCAGCCTGGGAAGACCTCTCTGCTCTGTGGTTTTTAGAAGCTTTCCCTCAAGTATCCATAGTTTGGAATGGACAAAGCCATAGTTTGGAAGGATAAATTATGTAAAATACAGTGTGTATATTATCACTTGGTTTGTTTTGTTTGAAGTTCTCTCTTTTTTTTTTTTTTTTTGGTTTTTGGGCCACACCCAGTGACGCTCAGGGGTTATTCCTGGCTATGCGCTCAGAAGTTGCTCCTGGCAGGCACGGGGGACCATATGGGAACCGGGGGATCGAACCGTGGTCTGTCCTAGGCAAGGCAGCAGGCACCTTACCTCCTGCGCCACCTCCCGGCTCCCAGTTCTCTCTATTTTTATTACAATTTGAGTTTTTATTTCCTTTTATTGCCTAATTGTCATAACTAAAAGAACTTCCAAGATTTTCTAAAATAAATCAACACCTTTTTTTGTTTTTGTTTTGTATTAATATCTTTATTTAAATACCTTGATTGCAAGATTTTCTTAAATAAATGGACATATTTTTATTTTTATTAATATCTTTATTCAAACACCTTGATTACAAATATGATTGTAGTTGAGTTTCAGTCATGTAAAGAACAACCCCCTTCACCAGTACAACATTCCCATCACCAATGTATCAAATATCCCTCCTCCCAACCCCATCCCTGCTCTTTATATATATATATATATATATATATACATATATACATATATTTTTTTTGGCTTTTGGGTCACACCCGGCAGTGCTCAGGGGTTATTCCTGGCTCCATGCTCAGAAATTGCTCCTGGCAGGCACGGGGGACCATATGGGGCACCGGGATTTGAACCGATGACCTTTTGCATGAAAGGCAAACGCCTTACCTCCATGCTATCTCCCGGGCCCCATTTTTATTTTTATTCTGTTATAAGCTGAGCTTACATCAGTTGATTTTTCCTTAGAATCAAGGAATTTTTTAAAAATTTTTTCTGGACCTCCTACATGGTCCTTGGGAGTTCTGGATCTCTCAACTACTCTCCATGTAATGTGTTGATTCAATGTTTCAGTGCTTAACCCTACAATTCAGTGCTGGGGGAACCAAAATACACCAGGAGTGATCACATGAAATATGCAGGATTAAACTATGAGATTTGCATGTGCAAGGTATGTGTTCCAGCCCTTTGAGCTATTTCTTGGGCCCTAGAAAGAAGGTTTGCTTACTAAATTTCTGTCCCATATGTAAACATCTGGCAGTATATACTTCAGAGAATGTTTAAAGTCTCAGACAAGCATAACTTAAGGTGTCTGTGCCTTTCAATAAGTATAGCACAGGCAGTTCTAGACATGTCTTTTCTTTCATATTTTCACTTTTCATTTAACTTGTTTATTTTTTTCTCTGGCAGTGTTAAAGGGATCATGCAGTACCCAGAGTTCACATAAGCATATATTTCAGCCCTTTGTGCCACCTCTCCATGTTTAACATCATATTTGGAACATATGTGCAGGTTATAACATAGTTCTCACAGTTATGTAAGTTATATGTTTAATTTCATGTTTGGAATATATGTACATGTTATAACATAGTTATCACAGTTATATCAGTGCTAATATAGTATATATTATGCTATAATTTAACTAAATATTCTCTTAGAACACTTAGGTTATTACTGATTTTCTTTCTATAATTTAACTCAGTGGTTTAAACACCAAGTCTGCAGACTGGTGGGGATCTAAATTATTTTCTGCTGTTCCAAAGAGATAGTACAGAGGTTAAGGTACCTGTCTGGCACATGGCTAACCAGGGTTCGATCTCTGGCACCCAAGCACTGCCAGGAATAAGCACAGCTAGGTGTGGCTCATATCTATTCCCCCAATTTTTCCTGCTAGTTTTCAAAAAAGTTATTGCCCTTTATCACATGATATGCAATATTTTAACACATGATATGCAAAATTTAACTCATGGTATGCAAGACTTAATACATAGTATGTAAGTAATATTATTGTTATACAAATATTCATATAATAAAAATACTTTTTCTGATTTTGTGGCTTATAACATATTGCTCCTAATTTTTACCTGTCCACTGGTGTAAATGTTTACCACTATTATCTAGAAAAGAATAGGAGAAAAAAGTGTTCATGTGAGAGTTTCATAAAATTAAATTTATTTGGGGCCGGAGAGATAGCATGGAGGTAGGGCATTTGCCTTGCATGCAGAAGGACTGTGGTTCGAATCTCGGCATCCCATATGGTCCCCTGAGCTTGCTAGGAGCGATTTCTGAACATAGAGCCAGGAGCATAGAACCCCTGAGCACTGTCAGGTGTGCCCCCCCAAAAAAAACCCAAACAAACAAAATAAATAAATAAAATTAAATTCACCCATTTTAATGGTTCAGTGTAATTAACTTTTGGTAACAACATTCCATTGCATAACCACCATGACAATATAAATATAAGCATTTCTCACCTTTTAAAATGTTTTTGTTGCCTTTTTATATCTGATACCTTTTCGCCACAGACAACTTTCTGTCAATTTAGAAAAATGTTGCATGTTCATGAATTTATATGTAAAATACAGTGCTCTACATATTGTTTTTGTGGTATACATTCTTTCCTCTACAGAATCCATGTTGATTATAGTATTAGTCACTCATTTCCTTCTTTTGTCAAGTCTGTTGCATTAGCTAGAAAAACTATAAGATCTTCATTCATTCATTACTTGAATGATACTTGGGTAAGTTCCAGTTTTTAAATAATATGAACAATCTCCTATGGTTTTCCTATAAGTATGATTATTGGTCCAAATGATAAGTATACTCTCAATGCTATAAGGTATTGCCACAGCACTTTTTAAAATTGCTGTACCATCTTGCATTTTCACCAATAATTTCACTGACACCTCTAGTAGCTCCATAATTTTTTGGTTTTGGGGTCACACCCAGTGACTCTCAGGGGTTACTCTTAGCTCTGTGCTCATAAATATCTCCTGGAGGCACAGGAAACCATATGGGATGCCGGGATTCGAACCACTGTCCGCCCTGGGTCAGCTGCATGCAAGGCAAATGCCCTACTGTTGTGCTATCTCTTTGGCCCCATCTTTGTTTTATTTTTATGGTCTTACTGATTTGTGGTGTTGAGCATCTTTCCATATGTATATTAATTATTTTTACATTCTATTTTGTAAAAGAATCTGTTTACACCTTTTTTTTTTTGATATTTGGGTTTTGGGCCACACCCGGCGGTGCTCAGGGGTTACCCCTGGTTATCTGCTCAGAAATAGCTCCTGGCAGGTTCGAGGGTCCATATGGGATGCAGGGATTCGAACCAACAACCTTAGGTCCTGGGTCGGCTGCTTGCAAGGCAAACGCTGCTGTGTTATCTCACAGGTCCTCCCTACTAACACCTTTCTCCCATTAAAAATTGGGTTGTTTTATTCTTTTTGAGTTAAATTCTATATATAGATTCTGGGTGTCAGCAGATTATATGCTTCATGGTACAGTACACTTCCAATACACAATATCTGCTTTTTGTACTATATTCAGAATCTATTATTATTTTCTGTACTTGTGTGGTAGAGGGGCTGGGAATTCATCCTCTAGCATGTTGGTCTCCTAATATAGAAGTGAAATAAAAACGTTTTTAAGAGATAAGACTGGAATTTTTCATCATCAACAACACTTGCATTATATTGCTAGAAATTGGTTATTTAACAGTCTTAATTCTCAGAAGTCTGAGAAATCTAACCCATTTGAACAACTGTTGATTATTTCTTCTTTTTTTTTTTTTTTTTTTTTTTTTTTTTTTTGGTTTTTGGGCCACACCCGGCGACGCTCAGGGGTTACTCCTGGCTATGCGCTCAGAAGTCGCTCCTGGCATGCACGGGGGACCATATGGGGAACCGGGGGATCGAACCGTGGTCCGTCCTAGGTTAGCGCAGGCACCTTTACCTCCAGCGCCACTGACCGGCCCCCGAACAGCTGTTGATTAAACATAAAATATAGAGTTCTAGGGTGGGGTGGGAACTTTCTTGGCATGACCTGGAGCCTCTAGCCCCTTCTGCCAGTGGATCTAAGGTTTCAGTTTAATGGCGGAGAAATTATTTCACAGGCAGTCAGTTGAAGTTTCAAGAGTCAACGAGTTTATCCCACCACCCTAACCGCCATGTGCATTTCTCCACATAGCTTCTATGCCAAAAAAATTTAAGCAGCCTCCTTCAGCTGCCCTCCATCCATCCTTGCTGTGTTTGCTCTCTCTCTCTCTCTCTCTCTCTCTCTCTCTCTCTCTCTCTCTCTCTCTCTCTCTCTCTCTCATCTTAATAACCATCCTCAAACCCTTCCCAACTGTGGGTGGGACTGACCATTCAGGAATGGTATATGGAATTGGGGAAGGAGTAACACTATTACCCTCAGGGTAATGTGCTCAGAAAATCAGTTAATGATTAGTTAGTCTGTTTGTTGTGGTGTCTTGGTAGTATCAGAAGTTCTAGTCCAGAAACAAAGGCAGACTATTTCTAGATCCGTTCCACTAAAAATAATTAGGCGGTAACTATCATATTCCAGACAGTAGCCTATAAAAATGTTTCATGTTTACTGAGCACTCACTATGTCCCAGGAACAAACGGATTCTGTGAAAGCTTTTTGATGGTTGAATAGTTCTCACTTCCTGGAGGTAGCCCTGAGAAGACTTTTCACATCTTTCCTTGCTGTGACTGCACCACGGCATGTTGAATGCTGCCCATAAACTTGGCAGATCCAGCAGAGTTGTGAGTAATGAGGCTGCTTGCCAAGGACTGCCATACCCCTGAAGGAAAGGTTCATTGGAGAAATAGAACTTATTGTCATCCCCCCAAACTTCAACAAGCCAGTTCTCCCCCTTTTTATTTTGAATAAGTATTCATGAGCTTCTGTTGCTCCTCAGGGAAATTGGGTAATATTCCAATCTGTAAGCTGTTCACTTGCTTTCTGCACCAAATCATGTCTGCAACAACATTCCATTCTGGTTCGCAGACCTCTTTCTGATCTTTCAAAGTTAATTTTTTTGCCCTCCCTACAAGGTTTTGCTGGATGTATTTTAAATAAGTCCTTATTTATTCAATTGTATGGGAATTGCTGCTTGTATTATATTCTCTACCTAACGTATCCTGACACAAAATATAAAATATATTAAAATAAAATACTAGTGTTGACTAGCCCTACTAATCACAAATAACATATCCAATTGTGTTTGACCCACCCTATTCGGTTAATCAGTGGGATAAACTGTGTTTATTTGTTCATTAGCTTAAGATATTAGCATTAAAGACATCCAGTACTCAACTACAATTATGTTTGTCATCACGGTGTTTAAATAAATTATTCAAAAAATGAAGTTGATATGTATGAGGTAAGTGGAAGAAAATAAGTTATACTTACCATTCAAGGATACTTGAAAATAAATGTAGTGATTAAAAAAAAAAGACATCCAGTAGATATGATCACTTAGAAGAGTAAAATAAAATGGCAATAAAAATAGCCTTAAAGGCTCTTATAATGTTATTGAAGTTGTCAACATCCTACCTAAAATCTCTCAAATATTCCAAAGAATGAGAACAAACAGTGTTGGCGGGGATGTGGAGAGAAAGGAACTCTTATCCACTGCTGGTGGGAATGCCATCTAGTTCAACCTTTATGGAAAGCAATATTGAGATTCCTCCAAAAAGTGGAAATCGAGCTCCCATACGATCCAGCTATACCACTCCTAGGAATATACCCTAGGAACACAAAAATACAATACAAAAATCCCTTCCTTACACCTATATTTATTGCAGCACTATTTACCATAGCAAGACTCTGGAAACAACCAAGATGCCCTTCAATAGATGAATGGCTAAAGAAACTGTGGTACATATACACAATGGAATATTATGCAGCTGTCAGGAGAGATGAAGTCATGACATTTTCCTACACATGGATGTACATGGAATCTATTATGCTGAATGAAATAAGTCAGAGAGAGAGAGAAAAACGCAGAATGGTCTCACTCATCTATGGGTTTTAAGAAAAATGAAAGACATTCTTACAATAATAATTTTCAGACACAAAAGAGAGAAGGACTGGAAGTTACAGCTCACCTCATGAAGCTCACCATAAACAGGGATGAGTTTAGTTAGAGAAATAACTACATTTTGAACTATCCTAATAATGAGAATGTATGAGGGAAATAGAAAGCCTGTCTAGAGTACAGGTGGGGGTTGGGTGGGGAGGAGGGAGATTTGGGACACTGGTGATGAGAATGTTGCATTGGTGATGGGTGGTGTTCTTTACATGACTGAAACCCAAATACAATCATGTATGTAATCAAGGTGTTTAAATAAAATATATTATAAAAATATTCCTGATAACATTCATGTCATGGACTGTGTGTGCATTCACACACATGCAGATGCACACACACACACACACACACACACTGCATATGCCTGGTATTAATCGCTACTCTTCTGTGTTTTCCTAGTACTTTTTTTTTAATAGGCTGATTGCATGCTCTTCCTGATCTGTCAATATCTATTCCTTTATGTTCTGCCTCATTTCTATTCAGTTTACATCAGCTGTACCTCATGAACTTGAAGTTTCCTAGATGTGTCATGGTTTCTCATTAATTTGGTACTTTTAGCCATATCATTCCTTCCACAAAAAATGTGATTTACTTAAGAGATTTTGGTCTTTCATTATTCAGTTCAGTATCATGACTTTGAAAATGCCTTTCTCCCAGCCCTACTGCCCAACCTGCCATTCTGTTTCTTAGAGATTCTGAAAATAATCTCATCAGAATTCTTTCCACAATAGGGGCTGGTGAGATAACACAGAAGATAAGGTAATTGCCTTGCATGTGTCCAATGGGGGTTTGATCCCTGACATCCCATATGGGTCCCTTAACCTGCTAGGAGTAGCTTCTGAGTGCAGTGCCAGGAGTAAACCCTAAATGCTGCTCAGTGTGGCTTAAAAACAAACAAACAAACAAACAAATATAATGCTTTCCACAGTTTTGTAGCATTATTGTTGATAATCTGACAATGATCCATACGGTATATGCTCCTTAAGGCTGTAAAAAGTTCTATGTGTACTACTCCTGACCTGTTTTAGTTGCGCTGTACTTTAATTATAAATAAATAAAAATAAACATATATAATATATATAATATTATATATAATATGTTCATTATATAGTATGATATAATATTTTGATTATCTATATTATATTATTTATACAGTATATATTTGCATTATAATTATTTATATATATAACATAATATAAATAATATAGTTATACTAACAATATTCACACCATATATTTTAACTTTATGCTTCTTTTAGTTGTTTTTGAGATATCTTTTATAGCCCTATACAATTGGGCAAAGCATGAAGAGACCAAAGGAAAATTTGATAAATAAAAAAACAACAGGAAGAGCTTGAAAAATAAATGGGGTTACAAAGCATGTGTTATGTGCAAGTACACCCAGGATTGATCCCTGGCACTACATGGCTCACCTAGGCCCCAGCATTATCAGGGCAACCCAGGTAGTACCACCCCCGGTAGTACCAGCTGGTCTGAGTAGCACTATATTCTTAGTCCTTCTGAGCATTAAACCACCAAGTGAGTCAGCCAAGAATTATGGGAATGACTCCGACCCCCAGAGCACCATGTGGAAGGTACTTGTTCCTCTAAATGGTTACAAGGAAACAAGCTCAGCAAAAATACATAAAATAATTTAAAATTAAATTAATAATAATATATAAAAACATGTCTTTTTGAAAAGCATATATGTACATATATATGTATATATATGTATATATATATATATATATATTCTATGACCAAAACAATAGGTATTCCTGTTTATCATCACTGAGCACTGAAATAAACAACTGTGATTTAGGACATGTGTAGGGTTTTTTGTTTTGTTTTGTTTTGTTTTGTTTTGGGGCCACACCCAGCGGCTCTCAGGGGTTATTCCCAGTTCTGTGCTCAGAAATTGCTCCTGGCAATTTGGGGTCCATATGGGATGATGGAGATTGGACCCAGTTGATCCAGGGTACGCTGCATACAAAGCAAACACCCTATCTGCTATACTATTGCTTCAGCCCAGGACATGTATTTTTAATCATTTTCATATCTTTCTTATTTTTAAAGAATATTTTCACAACTGTTGATATTTTACTTTTTAGCTGAAAATAATGAGGTATATAAAGAAGTAATCCATATATGGTTTATCATTTAGCAATTATATCACCAAGTTGAAACTTAAACTCCCTTTTCTTGGTTGGGGCCTGGTTTGGGGG
>PVKC010023984.1:0-17050 GCA_004027635.1 Crocidura indochinensis | reverse complement strand
TTTTTTTTGAGTAATATCCTATATTGTTTTCCTAAAAGACTTGACAAGTCAACATTTCTACAAACATGAATGAGAGTCCCTTTCTCCCCACATCCCACCAGCACTGGTTGTTTTTGTTCTTTGTGATGTGATCCAGTTTCTGTGTATGAGATAATATCTCAATCTTGCTTTAATTTGCATCTCCCTGATCATTAAGGGCATGAAGCATTTTTCATGTGCCTTTTGGCTATCTATATTTCTTCTTTGAGGAGGTTTCTGTTCATATCTTCTCCCCAGTTTTAGATGGGCTTAGATATTTTTATCTTGTAATGCTCTACCAGTGCCATATATATCTTAGATATTAACTCCTTATCAGGTATGTATATAAGGAATACTTTTAAAATAGAACAAAAATAATGAAACTTCATAACTTTAAATATATGTGATTAAGCATTATTAGAGATATGTATTATATTTCTTTATTTTTAAATTAATTTTTATTGTGGCCAAAGTGAAATATTTCACAGTAATATTCAAGGTTCATAGTGACAATAAATCAAGGGCATTCCCACCACCAGTGATGTCCTCCATCCACCTCTGTTCCCAGTATGCATCCCATATCTCCCTCCTTTACCCCCCCACCCCAGAATACTAGTGTAACTGGTCCCCACTTGTAGAGCTTGCTGTGGATTAGGTATAGATTCTGTTGTGGATTTTGGGTTTGATGTTCAGGCCTGATGATTTTTTTATTTCCACTAAATGTTCATTTTGAACAGAACTTGGTAGACTTTAATTTCATTCAGTACTTGTGCCTATCTTATTTACATCTGCATGTGCAGAAGCAAGTATCATATGTTTTTAATAACCACTTACATATTGGGAGGTAATACTGTCAACTGTACAAGAACACAGACTCTGTAGCTTGATAATCTCCTTATGAATCTCTACTGTACCATTATGCAGTATCAATGAGACCAGGGTTAGATACTCTGTGCCTCAGTGCCTTCATCTCAAAAATGAGGATGATGTACATCAACCCCTCGCACAGATCTGCCTTCTTTAAGCAAACAAAATATGTTTCTGTTGTTCGTACCATATTTCTAATCTTTCCAGCACCCATTTCCAAAAGGCATCATCAACACTTAGAAACACAAGAAACATGAACTAAAAGATCACCAATAACAAATTCCCATGCATCAATGGTTTACAGAAACAAAGACTTTTTTGTTTTGTTTTGCTTGCCACCTTCCATGTTTATCTTAAGCTAGCATGGACTCTATTCTGTCATTACTGTCTTCCAGGACCAAAACTGCTTAGATACCACATGGCATAATATCTTTTCTCAAACTAGTGAAAAGAACATTCTTCAGAGTGCAATACTGGTAATTAAATGTGTAACCTGGAAATATTATACATCAATTTTTTTATTATTCACAAGGCATAAATAGACAGAAGTATCCTGGGGACACAACCCTGCTATGTACCCAGGAATAAGAAAGAAGAAACACATAAGGGATTTGTTAAAGTTCAATGGCTTAATATTTATGAAGCTTTAAAGGGCAAACTGAAAAATTTATATTTGTGGAGTCTGGGTCACACCCAGCAGTACTCAGGGGCTACTTCTAATTATGTGCTTGGGGCATACAGGTGCCATGGCACTCATAGGCCATATGCAGTGCTGAGGTGTGCTACATGCAAGGCAAGCGCCTTAATTATAATATTATCTATTATCTATATTTTCTATAAAGTCCTCTTTGTGACCATCAGGAAATCACTTTCCAGATTTCTCCTTATTGAGTTGAATTGGCCAAAAGCTCATGATGGTCCTATTACTGTTCTCCTTTAGCTCCCAGAAAGTGCCCAAATCTCACTGAACAATTCTGATCTATCTTCAGCACAAATAGCCTAGCACACAGGATGCCTCTCCAGTCTCACCTCTCAAGAGGACTTTTGCAACTCAGCTGGATCCAGAGAGCATGCCAATGGGAAATGAACCCTAGAAACAATTAGGTGTTGGATGCTGTGAAGATCTGAGTTTTGAATGTGTTCATCATAAAAATATTTATACTTTAAGCTGTAACATGCAAACAGCAATCTGCATTTATTGGTTTCAGATGCCAACTCCTCCAGCTCTGGTTCTCCTTTGTGTTATATAAACAAATCTCAACCATCTGGCCACAACAAGCCACACTGCAGTGTGTGCTCGCTCCTTGAAAAAGTGTCAAACCAACTCACAGACTTCTGCCTAACAGAACACCACAGTAAACGTCTTTGCCCTCATCCTGCTGTTTAAAACTGGTCTCTAGGTGTTAGGTGTTATACTGTATAATTTAAATGGAAGAACAGAAATGAACTTTTTTTGGTCATAGGAAACAAACATTACCAGAAGATAATAATCCTGCAATGTTCTTATATTAAGGACAGTAAAGTATAGTTCCCTCACCACCACCAAAAATAGAGATAATACAATAGGTAGAGAGTGCTTACTTTGCACACAGTCAACCCAGGTTTAATTCAGAATCAGGAGTAATCCAAAGCACCACTAGGTGTGGTCCAAAGACCAAAAGAAACGTTGGGGGTGAAGGTGGGAGTAGAAAGGAGCTGGGTTTCAGAAAAAAAATGCCTAAAAACCATTAAAGAAATTGAGAGATTTCTGCAAAACCTACCCAGAATAAAAAGCAAAAGGAATTTACAATGAATGCTTTTTAAAAAAAATTGAAAGAAAACAAGCTTAGTAAACCTACCAATATAAAAAAAAAACCTATGTTTCAAAATACATTGTGCCCAAAAAATGTCTGTCATTTCCAACTGTCATTGTCATACTTGTCCCAGTCTCTGCCCTAATTTCACATTTCACTCCCCTGCTCTTTGTAGTATGCTTTCTACATAGAGTGGTCCTCCTGGCCCTTGTCTCTATTGTCTATGAGTACTATTAATATATTATCTTTTTTGTAATATATATTCCACACATGAGTGTGATCATTCTATGTCTATCCCTCTCCCTCTGACTCATTTCACTCACATAATACTCTCCATATTGATCCATGCATAAACAGATATCATGACTTCATTTATCCCAACAGCTTTGTAGTATTCCGGTATGTGATATGGATGATATCTCTTCAGTACCAATATTGCAAACCACAGTTTTTAAAAGGAAAAAAGGAAGAGAGAGAGAAAACAAAAACGTTTGCCATCGAGGCAAGCATCAGTTCCAAGCAGGGGAGAGGGCAGGAAAGAAACTGGGAACATTAGTGGTGGGAAATGTGCACTGATGAAGGTTGGGTATTGGACAATGTATGGCTGAAATTCAATCACGAACAACTTTGCAACTGTATCTCACAATGATTCCTTTAAAAAATGATATAAATTCCGGGGCCCAGGAGATAGCATGGAGGTAAGGTGTTTGCCTTCCATGCAAAGGGTCATCAGTTCGAATCCCGGTGCCCCATATGGTCCCCCGTGCCTGCCAGGAGCAATTTCTGAGCACGAAGCCAGGAGTAACCCCTGAGCACTGCCGGGTGTGACCCAAAAACCAAAAAAAAAAAAAAAAAAGATATAAATTCCAAAATCAGCTACTGATGGAATTACCTACCCACCTGACCCTCTCAGATGAATATTAGGCCTCCTTTCTAATGTTGAGTTCTTTGTTGCAATTCTAGGCTGCTGAATGTATTTTCTCAAAATCAAATATTTCATACAACCACCATGCCCAGCCTTGCCCTCTGGAAAAAAGCAAGGAGTGCTGGAAATGTTTCTTCTTTTACCTATGCCTAAAATAGATCTCAGCATCAACTTAATAAAGTGCCTAAAATTTCTACCCTTGGGAAAAATGTCTTCAGACATTAGAGCTACAATGCAAGGGCTCTGCATCCTATGGAAAATAAACCCTAAGAGAGTGACCTACAAGACAAGTGACTTCATTAAAATAAAAATAGTGGGTGAATGGAAGTAAAGGAGAGACAATGAGAATGTGGAACTTGGTGAAAAATGTTTGGCAGATAGGGAACTCTCAGGCAGGAGCGGTGACTCAGAGTATGAAGTTTGCCTTGCACTAGGCTCACCAGAATGAACCCAGGTTTGATTCCCAGCATTCCATCTGGTGCCCCAGCCTGCCAGGAGCGATACCTGAGCACAGAACCAGGAGTAACCCCTGAGCACTGCCAGGTGTAAGCCAAAAACCAAAAAAAAAAAAAAGAAGAAGAAGAAGAAGAAGAAAGAAAGAGAGAGAGAAAGAAAGAAAAAAGAAAGAAAGAAGAAAGAAGAAAGAAAGAAAGAAAGAAAGAAAGAAAGAAAGAAAGAAAGAAAGAAAGAAAGAAAGAAAGAAAGAAAGAAAAGAAAGAAAGAAAGAATGAAAGAAAAAGATATGGAGCTCAAAAATTCTTTAAAACTATTGATAAAATCCCAGGAATCATGCCATTTGATAAATCCTATTGTCTTGCTCTATTGCCCTCAAACATGTATATACTATTAAATAAAACATGAATCTTGTGAACATTATATGACATGCTAAAGACTTCTTGTCAAATGGAGATTATAAAATCACATCAAAGAGAATTTCTGTCTGATTTGAACATGTTAAACTTATTTCAGACTGTTAGGTTTAATTTTTTAAACTTGATTTCCAAAAAAAGAACTCCCATCATTGTCTATAAAATATTATATGAATCATTCAAAACTGGCTCCACTGAAATACATCATGGTGATTTGCAGTATTTTATTAAGGTCGTTTAAAAATAAAATAGTTCTAGTCAAATTGAAAACTTGATATACAAATTAAATTAGAATATTTTATAATATATTATTCCATCACAAATCAGAACTTCAAAGTAGACCAGGTCAGATCACCCATGAACTCTTCCCAAATTTCTGTCACTTTCTATCACCAGTTCTGGTGCAATTGATCCGACATTACAGAGTCGCACAGTTGAGTACTATTAGTTCCATATGAGGACTTACTGCTTCAATCCACTGAGAAATAATCAAGAAATAATCAAAATCCCATTAAATCCCTAAGAAAAATGTTTCTAATTGGTGTTATTTAAACTATGATAGAAGAAGGAAAAATAGAATCTTATTTCATAGTTAATGGCAAGTAGATTTCAAGAAAAATTATTTTTTTGAGTAAATGAGAATTCAAATTATAAACTGACTATAATTCATGAGAAAAAAAGTCCTATATTTTAAAGAGGCTCTGAGCTATTTTGGGTTTTCAAATGGTCTAGTGATCCCAGCACTGAACATTCTATTCCATATGTCATTTGATGTCAGGCTTTTTTAGTCTATCACTTCCATTGTCCAACACAAAATCATATCATTATGAAACTATCTCTGGGGTTATTACAGTGATAATACAATGGGTTTGCTCTTGTTTGCTTTAGTTGACCCAATCTCAATTACTGGTACCATATATGGTTCCCCAAGCACAATAGGAGTGTTTTCTAAACACAAAACCAGTATTAAATCCTGAGCATTGCTGATGTTGTCCAAAACCAAACAAACAAAAACTATTATTAAAACTAAATGTAGGTAATTCCTAACCTGAATACTTCATAAAATTTCAAGCTTGCCTCTAAAACCAATGAAATTCATGAAAAAAGGTCAGTAACTGCTTTTGGACTTCAGCAATTGGCAAAAATAGCCCAAGTTTGTGAAAAAGCTATCAATAAGCCGACTCTGACATTTCACATAAAACCGCATACTTAGTCAATGAGCCTTCCTCTAAAAATAGTATCCATGTTTTATAACATAGTGAACATTTACATTAGGAATTCAAATCATTGGGACAAAGTTGAGCAGAAAATCTGAAATTAACATTAGAAAGAGCCTCAAACAGAACATGGACTCCATTTTCCAAGAAAAGTAATCAAATTTTCTCTTAACATGGCAAACTTCATTTTCTAGAAAGCACTTATTCATCAAGAACATTATTCAGTAATCATCCAAATCCAAAAAGAATTAACCACTTAGGTTCAAATGCTTATAACACACACACACAGAGCAATCCCACCCATCACGGTTTCAATAAGTAAGTTTCTGACAGCTAATCAACTTACCTTTCTAAATAACTGCTACGGAACCTGGATTCAATTAAAAAGATCATTTTAGAATATTTCATCTAACTGTAGGATAGGGTAGGGGTGAAAAAACAGCAGATGCTGTTTTGAGAAAGGTAAATTATGATTTGGGCAGAAAGGAAGAAAATATAGCATATTATATGATATTTGTTTGCCAGGGGGAATCGTCTGCAATTCAACACACTCTTATCTACAATTCCAAAGTTAGCTGATAATAGAACAGGTTTCCTCCTGCCGTGCATGCTAAGAATAACACCAATGGAACATGTTTCAAAACTTTAAAATATCAACCAAAAATGAGCAGTGGCAATATCTTGAGATAATGCCACAGCTGCCAATCTTCAAGGAGCAGAAAAAAGTTTACCTTGCTCTCTTCTCCTTCAAACACTGACTGGTGAACGTTGCATGCAAACAAGGAGTTGGGGAGGTCATTGAAGTCAGTTATAGCTTGAAAGGCCTCCTCTGCAAAACACCGGGTAACAGCCCAGTCTCTGTCTATACAGCAGAGCAAGAAAAGTCCTCCATCTTCTGGGATGTGGCCTTGTTGTCCTGGGTTCCTCATTCCTATGAAGTAGGATTCACCTCTCATTCCTGAGAATACAAAGACAGGCATGGATTACAGTGAGGTACAGACTTTAAACTTGATTTGATGATGGCAGTTCTAGATTAGCAGGAGCAATGAATGCAGCAGAGTTTATTTGCAAAATGAAGACAAATTATCAGAGATGGGACATTTACATTATTTTCTTGATCCCTAAATTACAATTTACCAGATTTCTGCTCTGGGCAAGAATCCAGTCTGTACTATAGTTAAAAAGAAAAAACAACACACAAATAAGCAACCAAGATAAGAACTGGAGGACAGGAGTAGAGTCCATTTGCCTATTTTTAAAAGCTGCATATGGGATCTAGTAAAGTTATTTAAATTCTCTGAGTCTTGTATCCTTTTAAGAATTAAATGCTCAAGTGTAAGTGAGAAAGTGTTTTTGATAAAGTCGATGATTATATTATTAATGCTTGTCATTTATTGGTTCCAGAAACTATTCTAAATTATTTATATGCAATTTAGCAATTTAATTTCCACAATAGTACCTGAGGGTCATACTAAAATTATGCTCATTTTATGGATGGGAAAGTAAAGGAATTATTTATTCTCCACAAAAGTCTATGAGGTTAATACTGATATTACCCCATTCTATGAATGGGAAAACTTTCTATAAATAAGAGAAAAAGAAATTCAGTAACTTTTACAAGGTCAGTGATAAGTGGGAAACCTAGACTCAAAACCAGGGAATTTGCTCTCAGGTTTTAATCTCTTAAACTACAAGGGTTGAGAAGATGAAAATTAAAACAAGTCTATATTTATGGAATATTTTAAAGAAGATTTAAAGCGATATGGAGATTCCTCCAAAAACTGGCTATTGAGCTCCCATATGACCCATCTATACCACTCCTAGGGATATACCTGAGGAACACAAAGATACAATACAAAAATCCCTTCCTCACACCTATATTAATTTCAGTGCTATTTACAATAGCCAGACTCTGGAAACAACCAAGATGTCCTTCAACAGATTTAGTGGCTAAATGGAAACTGTGGTACATATACACAATGGAATATTATGCACCAATCAGGAGAGATGAAGTCATGAAATTTTCCTATACATGGATGTACATAGAATCTATTATGCTGAGTGAAATAAGTCAGAGAGAGACAGACACAGAATGGTCTCACTCATCTATGGGTTTTAAGAAAAATGAAAGACATTTTTGCTATAATTCTCAAAGACAAGAGAGATTCGGGCTGGAAGGTACAGCTCATGACACGAAGCTCACCACAAAGAATAATGAGTGCAGTGAGAGAAATAACTACATTTAAAACTATCCTAAAAAATGTGAATGAAAGAGGGAAGTAGAAAACCTGTATTGAGTACAGGTGTGGGTGGGGTGGGGAGGAGGAAGATTTGGGACTTTGGTGGTGGGAATGTTACACTGGTGAAGGGGGGTGTTCTTTATATGACTGAAATCATACAACTACAATCATATTTGTAATTGCAGTGTTTAAATAAAGATCATTTTAAAAAGAAGCTTTAAAATATTTTATAAAAATCACACAAAATATATTTTTTAGCATCCAATCCTGACTATAATGTCTCTAACAGTTAAATTCATTCCAAATAAATGGATATATATATACTTTTATGAGATAATTTTTAATTTGAGAGCCTATAATTTGACAAATTAGAACCATCTGGTGGTCCTATCTATGAGATATATATATATATCCCAGATAGTATCTGCATCATAAAACTTTACAGTTCTAATATCAAACTGTGTTCAATCATTCTATGATTTCCTCACCCTTTTAATCTGAAATTCTACAAAACTATAGTCAGTTGGAGACCTATTCAATTTTGTGTTACTGGTCCATAATTCAGAAGATTTTGTCAGTCTACTCACATACTTTGGGAATACTGTCTATACATTCATGTCTATAGAACTATTCTGTTCAAAGCACAAATATTAGAAACCTAGGAAACCTTGAAGGTTAAATAATATGAGATTTGATATATAGGTAAGACAAATCTAATGTGACAATTCTAATGTGGCTGCTAGATTATTTCCTTAAGTATAAGTACCGCTGGACCTTAAAAGAAAGGAAAAGTAATATCATCAACATTATTCTACTCTCACCAACTTCAAGATGTGAGATTCTCCAGACAAGTAGGTTTTTTTTATATTTCTTTTGAATTCTGAAGGGTAACATGGTCATGAGATTATTCTTTTGATTTTTATTTCTTCTAGAAATAAGGCCCATATGGGATCCAAAGAAGCACAATAGGATGGGGATATAAATAATATATTATGTATAAAATCTTAGCTCTGTTTGAAAGAAGATGAAAGAAAGCTAAGTAATTACTCTAAAATTATATTACTTTGATTGTGACAAACTAAAATACCATTCTATATAACATATAATAGAACTATTCCTATTTTCTAAAGCTTTAAAACTTCATTTCACCTCTTTGTATTTAAATCAACAAGATATTTACTTTAAATGACAATAGATTTCTATGTTGAGTCTTAGTTTACTCTATGATTCATCCAAATTATTCCAAAACCTAATTTAAAAATGAAGTTTAATTATAAAGAAAAATTTCAATTAAATATTATGGGTATTTTTGTTTACATTTATTTATTGCTTCATTTGGGGTTTTTGTTTTGTTTTGTTTTGATTCACACCCAGTAACACTCAGGGGTTACTCCTGGTTATGCACTTAGAAATTGCTCCTGGCTTGGGGGACCATATGGGACGCTGGGGGATCGAACTGCAATCCATTCTAACATAGCGCCAGTAGCTTGATATAATAGGAACAATCACTGTTTATGATTAGAATGCTAATTATATCAAGATAAAAAACAATTACTAAAAGTACTTGAAAGTATTATTTTTATCAATGCTTATAGGAACACCATTTGATAATTAAGTCATAATCAAGTAATATGAAATACAGGTATCAAGTTTCAATTTTAATTTCCCTTATTCATAAAAGATATAATTAATAAAAACCAGAATGTTTTTAAATGGACATTTTCAAAATGGAAAGTCACAATATTTTCACTTAAAATAATCAACATTGAGGCCAAAGTGATAATACAGAAGATAAGGTGTCTGCCTAGTCTTTATTTAGCACACCCAGGTTCAATCCTAGGAACCTCCTTATGTTCCCTTGTACTCTGCCAGAAATAATCCCAAAGTGCAGAGCTAAGAGTTACCTATGAGTCTTTCCCAAAAAGACAACATCAAAATCTACTTCTGAACAATTTAACTAGATCAAATATTAAGCCTCATTTAGGACTCAGTTTAATATATTCAAATTACCTTAGTTTCTGATGTATGCTATAACAATATGATTATCCTTATGAAATTCTATTTTATGCTCATTATTTCAGTGTTGCTTTGAAAGATAAATGAATTTTTAGCAAGCAATCTGATTATGTGGTAAAATATTAGTAGAAACAAAGTCAAAGACTTCACCTTAAATATTTGTTAAAGTCAAAATTAGTAAAAAGAAAAAGTCAAGTATTTGAAGAATAGAAATTTATTTCCCTAGTTTTATTACTGACTTGCCTAATACTTTAAACAAGTCAAGTGACCATTCTATGACTCAGTTTATCCTTATCAAACAAGGGCAAAAGCATCTATTTGCCTGCCTTGGCAGAGCAGAAAGAAGAAAAGAATAAAATAAAAATGAAGAAAGTGGGGCCGGAGTGGTGGCGCAAGCTACAGGGCATTTGCTTTACACGCGCTAACCTAGAACTGAGCACGGTTTGATCCCCTGGTGTCCCAATCCAGTAGGATTTCTGAACGCATATCCAGGAGTAACCCCTGAGCATCACCTGTGTGTGGTCCAAAAACCAAAAAAAAATTTTTTTAAATAATGGAGGAAGTGATCAAAATCGGTATTAACTACTATGTAAAAGAGAATGCAATATCAGCTACTACAAAGATTTATCATTATAGGGCCAAGAGATATTACAAGGGCTAAGATGCTTGTTTTTGCATAAAGTAGATCTCAGTTCAATCTTCAGCACCATACATGTCCCTTAGCCCCTCCAAAAGTGACCCTGATTACAGAGTCAGGAGTAAACTGAATACCAGCTAGTCTGAGAGCAAATATATTATGATTTCGTATTACCTCATTTTAGTACACTTCAAAAAAAAAAAGTAAGAAAAGAAAACTATGAAGAACTACGAAGATGAAAATAACCTCCCAATACATATAAGAGCTTTCTAGTCAGGAATAGTAATTTAAAGTGAATGCAAGAGCTGAAGAGAGAGAAGAGAAGATATGCACTTACCTTGAATGCTAGGAATGCGATGACCCAGATTCAACCACTAGCACCTCATATGATACTTTGAATCCAACCAGGAATGATCTTGGAGAGCAGAACCAGGCATAACCCCTGAGCACCACTGGGTGAAACCCCTAAGCAATCCCCCCCCCAAATTTATTTCAAAATTCTATTTCAAAACTCAGATTTTTATAGAGAAATGATTTGAGACATTTGTCAGTATAGCATTAAAAGACTTACCCTTATTTTTAAATCTAGCGTTAGTCATCCACAAGTGAAGAGCTACCTTCAGTACAAATACCAAGTCCTTTGGGAGTCCCCCCAACCTCCCAAGTGTCCCATACACTTCTAGTACTACTCTCAGAGCATCTTCACAGTCTCATCTCACAGATCATCATACATCAATTACTGCTTCACTGATTTGTATCTCAAACTAGATCTATTCATGGTAGGTAGCCGAAAGAGTAGAAATGAACTGCCTTCATCTTTTATTTGGGGGAGGGGGGTGGATCACACCCGGCAGTGCTCAGGGGTTACTCCTGGCTCCATGCTCAGAAATTGCTCCTAACAAGCATGGGTGGCCATATGGAACGCCAGGATTCGAACCGATGACCTTCTGCATGAAAGGCAAACGCCTTACCTCCATGCTATCTCTCCGGCCCCTGCCTTCATCTTTTAACTTTTGCCTGAAATCTATAAAAAGTCCTCATAAGGTTGCTTGAATGAGTTAATGAATTATGAAACAAGTTGTTTTCCTTTTCAAACATAGTAAATCAGTAAATAAGTTATAAAATAATCTTACAATTCATTAATAATGCACTAATTAAAACCATATACAAAAGATATATATGTAATAACTTATAAAAGGTAATTTTATTTTGTTTTGTTTTGTTTTTTCTTCGTGCCTACAAAAGGTAATTTTGTAAGTAAAAATCACAAAAATCTGACAGAGAATGAATCTGCTAAAAAGGAAAAGTTTAAGGACTATAATTAAAATAATTGTGTATTTTAATTATATGAGTTTGCTGAAGAAAACTTGAAAAATTTCAAAAAGGAAAAAACAAAGAAAATAAAAGTATAACTACTATCCAGAGAAACCTCCACCAACATGGTTTAGTTTTAGTGTTTTTACACACGTCTAATTTTAAATTAGGATCCTGCTGTGTAATATTATATTTTCCTTGAAATACTGATATATTTAATGAGCAGTTCCCTTTGTCACTGGAAACTCTTTGAGAACAGCCATTGTAATTGCCCAGTGTATGGAGCTGTCATTATTTATTAAACTATTCTTCTGTTGTTTGACATTTGGAATGCAAACATTTTATCATCACATTAATCTCGAAAAAGAAAACCACTTCCACTTTTAAAATATAGACTCTCAAATCTTTTTTCAGGGTAAGAATATAAATCTTTATAAAAAAAAACTAGAAGACATCACCATGGGCATAAAAGGCTCTAGCCCTTTTGAAAGCTGAGTTCTTTAAACTGGTTTTTCAAAATCATCATGACTTTGTACCTTTCAGGTTGTGCATGAACATTAAAGGAGATGAAGCATACAGATGTCTTGCAAAGCTTTTTAAAATAGTAGGTGGATGAAAAGAGCATATTACTACCTACAGGCTCATCAAGAATAAGTCAAAGCAAAACATGGCATCACAGAGGTGCTTTCCATCTCCTACTTTTAAGTTTATCAACATAATTCAAGTTTCTAGCAAAAGTCCAAGAGAGCTAAACCTATTCCACGACAATAAAAAAACAAGTAGGGATACTTCTTGAATACTTTTTGCAAATAAGGTTTGAGATTCTGCAAAGTGGTAGAGATATTAGTTAGGTAAAGGGGGTTAATAAGTATTATAAACAAACAACACTCTCCTCAGCAAAACACTACCAAAGTATTTACATGTTGTCAGCAGAAATGAGAATATAAATTATTAATACATTTTATTTATTTCTTTTCTTGTTTTGTTTTGTTTTGGGCCACACCTGGGGATGCTCAAGGGTTACTTCTGGCTATGCGTTCAGAAATTGCTCCTGGCTTGGGGGATCATATGGGACGCCGGGGATCTAATCGAGGTGAAAGGTAAACACCCTACCACTGCGCTATTGCCTCAGCCCTAATTAGTTCATTTTAATATAATCAGGGAAGGGAAGATTTTCACATATGTTTTCATGTAAATAGCTATCACTTACAAATTAAATAAGATTAAAATTAAGATAATTTAGTTCATACTACAAAGAATGGCCATCTGAAAACTAATGATGCCTATTAAGCTTAAAAAAAGCAATTATTGGGGCCGGAAAAATAGCATGGAGGTAAAGCGTTTGCCTTTCATACAGAAAGTCATTGGTTCGAATCCCGGCATCCCATATCGGACCCCAAGCCTGCCAGGAGCAATTTCTGAGCATAGAGCCAGGAGCACTGCTGGGTGTGACCCAAAAACAAAAAACAAACAAACAAACAAAAAAAGCAATAATTGAAATTTTCTGTTACATAAACAAGCTCAGAAATTCTCCTCCACCACCTAGACATTACTGAGTTTCTACACAAGCAATCAATCTTTCAAAATGTCATAGTTTTCCTTTTGTTAAAAATTTCTATAGCATAATTTTCAAAAGCCCAGACCTATAGACTCATTTCCATTAAACTGCCGTTTCAGTGTTCTCTATGTGCATGCAATTCAGATTTCTGAATTCAGAATTTTTAATAATTTCCCCATTTTAGGAGTGCTGTTTATCTCATGAAAACATGGTGCCGTGCACTTGCCCATAGACATTTTGGTCTAGAAAGCCTTACACTGGTCTTTATAAGAAGGGGCAAATGAAAAGTTAAAAAAGGTGAGGGGGAATCATAAGAAAACCTAATAAGAGCAGTGGGAAGCCATGACAAAACATAGGCATAATTACAAACATCAATGGAAATCTTCAAACTAGCTTCATTATAAAAGAAAATCTCCTTGTTAATAGTATGATGTGTCACATATTTTTAGAGCAAAAATTGCTCTGGAAATGGTGGGGCAGTGATAAGCTCATCTTCAGTACCATGAAGAGTAAAACTTAAATTTAGATTGATTTTTTCCTTCAACAACAATAAAAATGGAGATCTAGGGACATAGCTTCAGTGATAGAGAACATGTCTGGCTTGTCCAGGCCCTAAATTTGTCCCCAGGCATAGCAAGCCACATAATCCCTGATGACTCTGAAATATTCCCAAATCCAAGCAATAAATTATAAATACCCTACTATCAGAATTACTACCATCCCTTCATCCCCAGCATCCCTGGGGGAGGACTTACTAAAATTTTTTGAAACTCAATTTATCTGCTTTTCAAATTAATGCCTTTTAATAAGGATAACAGGGAAAATATGCCTCAATTTCATGTTATGGCCCAGTTAATTAGGAAAAATAAGAAGTAGTATAAATGGATGTGAATAATTCATTATGACTTCAAGTTGAATTTTGATAGAAAAACAAGTAAACGGATTATGGGAGATTTGTTAGTTTGGAAGAACTTAAAGATAACACAGTCAGCTTGAATGTTAATGATCAAAAAATATGAATGCAATGATTCATTAATAAGAAGCAGCAAAGAGATGCCTATAGCTATTTTTAAGTTTAATATAAGGTTAAATGAATCCAATTCAATTTTTTTAAAGATTAGAAACCTCATTTAAAGTTTTGAAGTCTTAACAACCACTTCAGCTCTAAAATTAAATGACTCTTAGTACTATCTAGGACAAAATGAACTTAGAAGATAATTTTCTTTGAATAACAATAAAAATGTTAATTAAATGATATTCTTAACTTTCATTGTTTCCTTGGTCTCCTGGGTGAGGTCCTTTTGATGTCCTTTTGGCATTTTTTATCTATATTCTTGAGGGGATAAGCTATGCATTTTTTCTCATTTTTGTCCATTTTGTAGAGGATTGAAGAATATATTAGTAGCAACAACCCATTCCAGTCATCCAGAAATACAAAGGAGAGACATGATATTCTTAGGCAATGCTCCATAGAAACCCATTAGAGCTCTTTCTGAAATATAATAGATCCTATTTAATTCAGCTATAGAATTTTCACACCTGCTGAGTCGTGCGAACCTCATGCTATTCTTGATACCATTTGGGATCAGTTTTGAAAGAATCAAGATCATGTAGTTTTCAACTCATGATTTTCAAAGGAATATATTCACATTCCTTATTCATGCTCCCTTCAGGACACCTTCTAGAGCCACTGTTCCACCGTAAGCTCCCACAGGATGATAATTCAATTAATTCAATTCCCCCAAGGGGACTTATTCTTATGAATTTTTATGAATCTGGGGTCTGGGAAGCAAGTTGCTTTTATCGCCTATTTTTGCACTAGATTCTATAGCAGTAAGGTCTATAAGCCCTCTTAACATATTTCTTATACCTATCGCATTTAAATGTCTCTGATTTTCCAAAAGGGTTTACAAATCATATATATAAAATATATATATGAAATAAAATGGAAGTACCCTCAAATTTACATAGGATCGGATGCAGATGAGATAAGCTGTTGGGGCATTTGTATTCTATTCTCACAAATGTAACTGAAATTATTAATAAAATGTGTTTCCAATAAGCTGGCTGAAAGAAAGGGGAGCAATAAAGAGGAAACATCATTTTTTGATAAATAGTAGGATTGGCTAGATGTTGTTCTTAAAGAAAGGATACTCTATTTCTACACATACTGGCCTAAAATGATCCATAAATTTGTTAAACATATTAAGCAACATTGGAGCATTCACCTGGAAGCTATAGCTTTAGGCATTATATTAGTTAAGATCGTAACAGGAAACAGATGGCATAATCAAATCAGATAATTTGAAAGGCATTTAATAAAGATGCTGTTTACCAAGGTGTAGGGAGGATATAGGGAAGCCACAGAAGATAGGGTCTAATCTTGAGTTAGCTCTAATCTCAGGTAAGAGGAAGAAAGACACATAAAGCTGCAAGGTGAGAACCTTTGGACAGATCTCTGGCTGAAGGATTGACCAATCCATAACAACACTATACAGAATGCCAGAGTAATAAATATTACCACTCTGTTCCCTTCCTCTGATCTCCTGGATTTGTTTACTTGTTCTAGGAAAAGTCTGGTAAGGGATAAAGCTATTATTCCTGCCCCTGGGATCTAGGTTCTTGACTTCATCACAAAAAAGAATTTGAGAGTGAGTCACAAAAAGAGCACAGAAAGCCATTTATTAAAATGTATGTATATTTATTGAAATATACATAAGAATCAGAGTACAGTGCCAGAAAGCTAGTACAGAGTTTAAAGTGCTTTATTACTTGCCTTGCACAGGCCCTGGCTTGGTCCCAGCTATAATATGCTCCCCTGAGTCCCACCAGGAATGATTCCTGAGCACAGAGACAAGCATGTATAAAGCCTCAGGTCAGCCGGCAGTCAAAAAAAATGTCTTCCCCTCCCAAAGAATCAGAGTGCTGGCATAATTTAAAGACATTAGCATTGTTTCTAAGACAGTTTATTAAAAACAAGATACTGGAGTGTTAGCGTGGTGGTAGGGTATTTGCCTTGCATGTGGCTGACCCAGGATGGACCTGGGTTCGTTCCCCAACATCTAATATGGTCCCCCAAACCAGTAGCGATTTCTGAGCGCATAGCCAGAAATAACCCCTGAGCATCACCAGGTGTGACCCAAAAACAAACAAACAAAAACAAAAGCTTACATCTACAGAACTGGTGTACAGTTATACTCAGGAAAGAGGATCTCTGCTCTTAAAGACAGAACCATTTTTATAGGTTATTTTTTTTTTTGTAAAAACAAGACTTTTATTTCTATATGCTTTTAATCTATAAAAACAAGACTTTATTTCTTAAAAACTAGACTTCTAGTTATTTAGCTATAGAAACATAGTGTACAGGTATATTTATTAATGGTGAAATAAACATTTTATAAAATTTCAGAGAAGGCAGAAGTTAGTTTTTGGAGTGGTGTTTTCCTGGAGTCAAAACACCATTCAGACTCTAACTATATTTGGTTGTTTCTGGGAGTACCCACAGAAACTTCAAACTGGTATGACATGTTATTTTGGGGGTCATTGTTTATTTTGTTTGGGGGATCATTTTTCAATGTTCCCTGTGATTTTTTTTT
>PVKC010023983.1:0-17058 GCA_004027635.1 Crocidura indochinensis | reverse complement strand
CTTTTTTTTTTGGTTTTTTTTTGGGGGGGCCACACCCAGTGACGCTCAGGGGTTACTCCTGGCTATTCGCTCAGAAGTCGCTCCTGGCAGGCACGGGGGGCCATATGGGGAACTGGGGGATCTAACCGTGGTCCGTCCTAGGTTAACGCAGGCACCTTATCTCCAGCGCCACAGCCCGGCCCCCAAATTATTACTTTTTAAAACCTAATTGAAAGATAACTTTTCTAGGGCTGTAATGATAGCACATTTGCTTTGTGTGCAGTCAACCCAGGTCCCATCCCTGGCATCCTATATGGTCTTCTAAGCCTAAAAGGACTGATTGCTGAGAGCAGAGCCAGGTGTAACCCCTAAGTACTGCCAGGTGTGACCCAAATACCTAAATAAAAAACAAAACATTTACTTTTCACTGCTTCATCAAAAATATCTTGATGGATATCTTTTTCTAAGTACAAAGGTCATTTATTTCAAATCCCTTCACTACCAACGTTGATTACCCATGATCCTATCACTCCCTAATCTGAACTAATTACTGAAATAGCCAGTTTTGCTTTGACCTTTATCAGAAAAAAAATTTCCCTTGTAGAAGTTGGAATAGTATAGTTAACATTTTGAGTTCTGTAGGGTCAGAGAGATTGATTAGAGATCTCAGCATTACAGGCAGGCCCTGGTAACCGCCGGCCCACTGCACCACAATACTTTATAACTCTGAGGTGGATCCCAAGCAATTCTAAGGTTCTTCTGTCAATTAATGCCACATGAATCAATTAATTTATTTTTTCAGAAACAAAAATTCTATAACATAGTTTTTTCTTTTTTCTTTTTTGTTTGTTTGTATTTAATTTGGGGGGAATACTCCTGACAGTGTCCAGAACTAACTTCTGGCTCTGAGCTCAAAGATCACTCCTGGTAGTGCTAGAGGGACAATATGGTGTGCCTGGGATTGAATTCAGGTCTACTATGTGCAAGGCATGTGCCCTACCCACTGAACTCTTGTCTCTGGCCCAATCTCTTTCAGTTTTTAGAATAATAGTTTAAACCCTTCCATATATTTCAAGATTTGTACAATTATTATAGTCAATTATTCTCTGACTTCATCTCTGGCTACTGTCATGACTGCTCAGTGTCAGCCACAATTATGTACTCTTTAATTTTTCAGTCATTTTGCACTTCAAACCATTTTTATTTTCAGCTTTATTTTTTGAGAATACTCTTAGAAGCAGGCCCATGACATTGTCCCTTTTATTTTTAAAACGCATATGACATATTTAATTTGATGCATATATTTTTATCTGAATGAAGGAAAATTTAGCTAAAAAACTATACTTCAATCTGAGTTATTCTAATATTTGACTTTTATGATTTTATAGTACTTTGCTTCAATTTTTATGTCAATATTCATAAATTCATATGCTTGTAACTAGAGTGATATTACAGCAGGTAAGACCCATGCTTTGCATGTGGTTGACCTAGGTTCTATCCCAGGCACTACATATAGTCTCCTAAACTCTACCAGGAGTGATCCCTGAATTCATGATCCAGGAGTAAACACTGAGCATAGCAAAGTGTGGTCAAAAACAAAATAATATTCAAAAAATTTTTGTTCTGTTTCTTAGTATTTATTTATTTTTCTTTCTTTATAATTCACTTTTAGATTGTTATCGTGGGAATGGTAAAAATTATATGGGCAGCTTGTCCAAAACACGATCTGGACTAACATGTTCAATGTGGAACAAGAACATGGAAGACTTACATAGGTGTGTAAATTTCTTTCTTTGAATATAAGATTGTATAATGTTAACAGAAGGTATGTAAATTCATATTTAGACTGTTATTTTATTTTATATGCCATGTTAGATAAAAATCAGAATAAGTGATTTACTTATATACTGTAATAGATACTACAAAGATTACCAAAAAAAAAAGATTACATATATTTTATTATAGATTTACGTTTCCAAACTGAGGGGAAAAGATATGGAGAAAATAAAAAGATAACTTGATATTTTATTAATTAATTACTATTAATTGTCATTAATATTAACTTAATTTCATTTCATATTTAGTGGTAAATCTAGTGTTTTAAAGGGTACCTACTATATTAATGTGCTTAGAATTTCTTATTATTTATTAATACTGACTTATAGAAATAATAATTTACATATCTTAAATACTTAAATAAAAGCAATCATATTTTCTAGGCATATTTATAGTTGACATAAATTTTATTAAAATTAAGTAATATATATAAAATTATCAAACAACTCTAAGGCCAGAATGATAACAGAGCAGTAGCATATTGGTCTTCCACGTGGCCAATCCAGGATAGACCTGATTTCTTTAGTTTAGAGCTTGCTAGGAGCAATTTCTGAGCACAAAGCCAGGATAAGCCACGAGTGCTGCCGGGTGTGGCCTAACAACAACAACAACATGGGAATAGCCCATGCCCAATAGAAACAAACCATTAACAGCTGAAAATAGAAAATGAAGTTGCCCATGGATCAGTGAAGGCATTACATAGATAAAGAAGGTCGAATGGAGAGTGGGAAAGGGCTACTGGCACTTAGACACATTCACCAAAATGGTAGCATAATTTTTGTTTGTTTTGTTTTGGGGCCACATGACCGTTCTCAGGGCTTACTCTTGGCTCTGTGCTCAAGGATCATGCCTGCTGGACTCAGAGAACCATATAGGTTGCTGTGATCAAATACTGGTTTGCTGTATCAGCTGTATATTCCCTACTCACCAAGCTATTACTCTTGCCCCAAAGGTAGCATCTCTTTTTATTTAGCAATAGTGATATGGTATAAAAAAAAGGAAGTGTGATTAATATCGTTACATAAAATAGATATTTTACTAAGTATTCTGTAATATATGCATTAGAATATACAAGTAAAGGTTAGTTACTTTGACGAAGCACTGACAATTTAGTTAATTTACACATTCCCATATGGAAAATATTTCTAAATGTAGGAAAGCATTCACAGGCACATAGAAACTGAATCACTTAGCAGCAATGCTATTTTAATTTAAAGTCTTCTCTTCCAGCATGACAGACAAGTGATGATAGTTTTAATGAGTGTGTTTCACACAAAACAGTGATAATTCTAAAGCAGTTTTAACAAATACTGGCAATTTACAAATGTAAACTACACTGCACTTTTACATCTCCTAGTATCCAAGTGAAGTATCCACATCTCCTACTATCCACATTTAAGAGACTAAATAAAAGTAGTGATATTAATTTTAATAGTAAAGCTTATTAAATCAATATATCTATTTTTTCTTTGGTTTTTGAGCCACACCTGATAGTTCTCAGGGTTTACTCCTGACTCTGCACTTAGAACTTACTCTATCTCTTAGGTCAAGAGCAGTCAATAGAAATTGCTAAGTCAGGTTTAGATTCTAAAGAAGGCATCCTAGAAAATGAAGCATTATATGTGCTAAACAAAGTAAGTAGGAGCTGGAGAAAGAAAGAATAAGACATAAAAATAAGCTTGTGAAAACACCTAAATATTGAAATGTTTGGAAAGCATCTATGATTTTGCTGATTTGGAACATTCAATAATTTTGTCAAAGTCATTAGGTGAATTTTCCAGTGACAAGAGTATATAAAATCTTTTAAACTGTGTTTAGATTTTATCTATAGCATTAAAGGAAATGCAAGATCTTGAAAAATGAATTGGTCAAATTAAATACTGGTTTAAAATTTTATTTTGAAAGCACCAAGACTAACAACAAAAAAGATGGGATAGGTAGGACAAAACTTTACCTTTGTGATTTCATATCAAAAGTTAATTTTGTTAAGTGAAATAACTTTGGGTCTAACTGGTTTGTGCCCTGGGGCTATACCCAACTCCACAGAGTCACTCAGGTAATGTATAGAGGACCAACCAGTCTAAACTCAGGACTTCTAAAAGCAAAGTAGAGTTTTGTTCTCTAACTTTTGCTTCAATCCAAAGATAGTAAAAGTATTTATACATTAGAAATCAGTTGTCCCTCAGAGTGCCAATGCAAATTATTAGAAATTTACCGCTATCCTATTGGAAATATGTGTCATGTTTATTTAAGAATCATGCTGGTAATAACTCTTAATTCACTGAGATTGTTTTTGATTTCCTCAAATAATAAAAATCATTTAAAATTACTCTGTAGAAAATTAGTGAATGAATAAATTGCTTGGTATCACTTTTGTTTTCAGAAAAGACAAGAGACTTATTAAGATGGTAGAATAGTATCTGGTTTTGAACATTGATTCAGGAAAGAGCTATGTGTTCAAACTCTCACTTTACTGCTAAGTCATGTGACCTTAGCCAAATACTTATCTTCAAAATTGAGTTTTATTAAAAAGCATAATCTGGATATTGTCTCAACAGGTTACATATAAAAATGTGTCACATATAATGGAATCTGGCATGAAGTAATATATATTGGTATTGTAACCAGTTTAAAAAGTAAATGAGTTGGGAAAGATAGTTCAAACCTCACATTTAAGCTCCTGCCATTTAAATGTATGGTAAATTCTCTATATTTAAATATGGTTATATTCATATATGGCTTGTTCAAACACATTCTTGATTTGATCAGAAAGTAAAATTAGATTTCATTAAAGTTATTGAAGTAAATATAAATACTAATACAGAATGGCAATGATCCAATTTTTATTGTAGTTAAATGTAAAATAAGGTTTTATTTAAGATGTAAAATGTTCAGTATGTATTGATAAGTTTTGCTATTATATGATCCATGAAATTTTAGAATTCTATTATTTTGCTAGCATATTATTATTTTCCAAGGGTTTCTTTCTACACTTTGTCATAATGATGATGCTAATGAAATGTTGTGCTTCTATGACATGAAGAGATGCTTTTGTAGTGGCCTGTCGTTTCTGTGTGTTTTTATAGCCTTGCTCTTCTTTGCCATGTATCCTTGTTTGTACCGTGTTTTACCATGCCTATACTGAATGGTTTTGTTGTCATAGCTCTGTATTTATTAAATCCAACAGACACAAAATAGCATTTTTCTTACATTTACTATGAATCCAGATCTCTGATTACTAAAACAACAAAGTAAAATTTAAACATCATTAATATTCATACCAAGTTACAGCTTTTTTTAATCCTTTATGGAAATTTTAATCTTTTATGGAATTTTTTATCTTCTATGGAAGTTGTCTGTTAAGATGATATCTTCTCAGTAGTATTTTGTTTCTTGTGGATGAAATGAATATCTTGTGATGTTAAGACCTTGTTGTTTATGCAGACATATCTTCTGGGAACCAGATGCTAGTAAGCTGAATAAAAATTATTGTCGAAACCCTGATGAAGATGCCCATGGTCCCTGGTGTTACACAGGGAATCCTCTGATACCTTGGGATTATTGCCCTATTTCTCGTTGTAAGTATATTTCATTTTTTTAGCTGAAACATTTTAAATATGCTGAATCTTGCCACATTGACCTCCTTTTCATTGGTACAAATAATATAGGTGAGTGTGGAGCTGCTTTGGACAGCTAAACACATTATATATATATATATATATATATATATATATATATATATATATATATATATATATATATAATTTCATCTTTCTTTTTGACAAGGACAATTTCTGCTTATGTTTTAAAGATTTCCATTTGGAAGCCAGATGCAATAATTGACCATGATTCTAAAATGAGCTAGAATGTGCCACCAGTTACCAACAATATTACCTATTCAGCCTCTGAATATAGTAGAACTCTGCGAAGTCTCATCCAAAAACAGATTGATGAATAGATTTGAAAGAGTTGTACTTTCATTTCATTCTAAATTCTTTAGCAGGAGATTAAGAAACCTGGAACATACTTTTTTTGTTGTTGTTGGGGAGGGGTTCCGGATGAGTTTTAGATCACTCTTGCCATTGTTTATGAGAATGGGGGGGGCCATATGTGATGCCACATATGAAACTGTAGTTTGATATCCTGATCCCAGCATGACTGGTAAAGAGAGCACTACTATATATAGTAAAAGATCTGTATTATACATGTTTGTTTGATATATTTAATTATAAATTAGCATTTATTTAAAATACAAAACAATTGTAAATAAGTAAAAGAAAATGAGTCATCTAGAATATTAGTTAATAACATAACATTAAACTTATTAATACGATATATATATGTATATAAACATAGAGAAACCATTTTTATATATCAGGTTGGGACAGAAGGAAATAATTATTTATGAAAACATTAATGAAAGAATGGGTAATTAGGCTCTTTCAATACTGTACTATGTTTTGAATGAGCAATTGGGTCTGGAAATAACTTTGGGAAATGTATCAGGGCTTTGCAGTCTTGTGATTTATTGCCATCTGGTCTGATAAATCTTGTTTAGTAGGCTGTGCAGAGAATTGTAGAATGTTGACTTGGGTTCTTGATTATCTGCTGGCCAAGTCTTCAAGTCATTTTAGTCAAAACATTTCCAGACACTGCTCTATGTCACTTGGGTTCAAAATCACTTGCATCAAGCATTGAGAATACTGGTAAAGACTAATGTCTTGAAATGGAAGAATGTTCTGATCTTTCATATAAACCTGTGTCAAAGGCTAGAAACCATTTTATAATATCATATATCCCTTAACAATATGTTTATAGCAAACACTTTTAAACACTTTTATATAATATTATTTTAGAGTTTTTTAAGAAAATGTTTCTATGAGAGGAACTCAAAGTTACTTGAAATAAGTAGAAAAGAGTCTTTAAAAAGAAAAAATGGGGGCCAGAGGGGTAACAAAGCGGTAGGACTTTTGCTTTGTACATGGCCAACCATGGACCGATTCCGGTTCTATTCCAGGCTTGTCATATGGTCACTCAAGCCTGCCAGGAGCGATTTCTGAGTGCAGAGCCAGGAGTAACCTTGAGCGCCGCGGGGTGTGAACCAACACCCCTCCCCCAAAAATAAGACTAAAAGGGAAATTAATAAGAACTAGAGAGATAGTACTGCTTCTGTGTTGCATGTTGTGAACTAGATTTTCTCTGTCATGCCATGTGTTTCCTCTACCCCCACCACACAGACACACAGACAGAAACACAGAAACACACACACACACACACACACACAAACAAGAAAGGGATACAGAGAATCACTTTTGTTAATTTAAAGTAATGTAGTTTACAAATGATCTTATTCGGGCTTCATTTGCAATGTGCTAGTTCCATATACTCTACTCCAGTGTCTGAATTCTTGCAACCATGTCCCCAGTGCCACCCACCTCTTCTGTGTTAAGCATTCTACTAAACACTAGTTCTCAGTTTCTTTTCCTTTCCGTATTGTTATTTCCATACAGTGATTGAGTGAGTGAGAGAAGTAGGTATATCTGTGTTCTTGAATACAGGCAAGTTGGGGGAGGAAGGAGATAGGGGCATTGGTGGTAGGAAGATTACACTGGTGAATGGGGATGTGTTCTAGTTTTATAACAAAAACCTAAGTACAAACATGCTCATATCATGGTGCTTAAATACAGATATTATCAAAAAAAAAAAAAGATTAGAGAGCCAGAGTGAAGGTATCTACCTTGCAGGAAGCTGAGCATGATTGGATTCCTCTCTTCCCCATACCACACATCTATTAAGCATATTGGCATTGCATATTATTCCCCAAGCATTACCTTGAGTCACTTTGATCTCAGAGTCAGGAATAGCTCCTGGTACCATCTGATGTGACTGGAAGGAATCACACTCCTCGTCACCCCAAATAAAGTTGAAAAGAAAAGAAAATATTGATCTAAAATATAAAACACAAACCCATAGATTCTACAATTAATATGATATTAAAGAGGTAAATTTTCAACAGTAGCATAAATAGTAGTTATATTTCATAGAATATGAGCATAAAGAGAAACTTCATAAATTCATTTTAGTCACGCATACCTGTAATTCATTTGGAACTTAGCCTAATTTTAATCAAGAGTTCTTTATTAAAAAAAGAGTTCTTTATTATACTACATTGATTATCTGTCTGCAAATAACTAATATTTCTCATTTCATCAGCTACAATCATAGCAATTTAAAGTTATTAGCATTTTTCTAATGCCCATTTACTTCTCCATGTTAGTGTCTATACAGGCTCTTAAATGTTCTTTTATGAAAGTTATCTTTCAAGTTTTAATACTAAAACAAACAGGCAAGTCTACTTCTTTGGAAATACTATGTATATTTTTTGTTTGTTTTGTTTGTTTTTTTTTTAGTTTTTTAAAAGTAGTTAAATGATTATTTTCCTAAATACTAGTTTTACTTCACTATATGTCCACTATTAAAAATATGGCAGGTTGGACTGGAGAGATAACATGAAGGCAGAACATTTGCCTTGCATGCAAAAGGACGGTGGTTCGAATCCCGGCATCCCATATGGTCCCCTGAACCTGCCAGGTGTAATTTCTGAGTATGGAACCAGGAGCAACTCCTGAGCACTGCCAGGTGTGACCCAAAATCAAAAAAAAAAATAGCAGGCCATAGAATATTAAGTGATTTAGAAAGAATAATGAGTAAATTGTTTGAATGCTTTCCTGAGGGAATTTAAAATATACAACTGGCTTTTAGCATGGAAATATAGTTCAGAGAAAAACACTTATAGAATCTTAGGGACCTACGATTTATTTTTTAAACCTACCTGACACAGAGCTCTGTAATTTATCTTTTCAAAAAATACCTTCAACTAACATTTTAAAACTGACAATAAATAAGTGTGCTGTTGAATGACTTTAGATGTTTATAGTATTTGGTTAAATGTTATTGCAGATAACTCATTAATTTCAATATATTCTGAACATTAATTTCAATAAATATTTTTACAATGTCATTTTACTAATGATTATTTATAGCCAGGATTTATTTATGAAAATTTTCCTCTTGACGAAAGGCTTCTACAATTTATCTTTGAAAGATCTGCATTTTTATTATTTACTTAAAACACAGAGAACGTATATGTCATTTATATTTGAGAGATATAAATTTTTTTTGTTCTGTTTTTGTTGACTCCACCCAGAGGCTCTCAGGGGTTACTCCTGACTCTTCACAAAAATTACTCTTAGTAGGCTTAAGGGACCATAAAGGATCTGGGGATTGAACCCATATTGGCTGCATGCAAGGCAAACACCCTCCCCACTGTGTTGTTGCTCAGACCTCAAGATATAAATATTTTTATTTTGAAAAAATTACTACAAAATGTATTTAACATATTTTAAAACAATTAAATTTGATAAATGAAGAAATATAATTTTGTTCATATAAATCTTACTTAGCAGACCTTAGAAAAATGTCAAGTGTTAACTACTGATAGTATAGTAGAATAGTCTCAAAAGCAATATCCAAGGCAATTATTCCAATTTATTTGCTGTGCCTTAGACAGATTATATGTATATATTTATTAATTTATGTGTTTTAAATTGAACTGCTTTTATATGCAAAATCCTATAAAACATAATAGGTATATAAGCAATGTTTCTTACCCTCAACTTTCTTGATATAGATGTTTAAATTCTTGTAAACACTAATTTAATAAACATGACAAACATAAAAATTTAAGATGAGAATGGGAACATAATTTCTGTCTGGGGATATAGGTAATGTCCATAAAGTTTTGACTTGTGTTGGCAGCAAGAATTCACATATATAGGTATTGTAATGATTGTATATGGGTTAAGGTACATGCCTCCATGTGCCCAAGCATCACTGAGTTCAATTATGAAAGCAACTGCACACTATTAGTACCCCAGGAAACAGCAACATGAAAGGCTCCTTTCCAAACAGTATATAATGATTTTGTTATTTATATGCCAATATATAATTACTAGTTATAATTATTATTATTTGGGTTTGGTACATGCTGTTCCCATTGTACAATCTTGTTTCTATGCTCAGGGATCACTCCTGGTTGGGTTCTGGGAATCATGTAGTGCCTGGGATCAAACCTGGGTTAGTTGAGCTTAGGCAAGCAAAGCGCCTGGCGAACTATCTCTCTTGCCTCAGATAACATACTTTTTTGAAGTGCTCAGGGGTCACTCCAAACTTACTGTTTGAGGGTGAGGTCACTTCCAATTTTGCTTGAGAAACCATGCAGTGCTGAGAATCAAAGCCAGACCTTATGCATGCAGAATACATGTTCTAGTCTTTTGTATCATGTTCCTGGCCTCCAAAGAATGTTTTTGAAATATTTCTTCATTTTTCAGTGAGAGCTCATATTTGATTCAGAGGGCATATAAATAGCCGCATACAGATGCTGATGTTTTTATAGGTAAAACTTTTGTGACTGACATATTTCTGTCTCCAACTTTAATGTGAAACAACATAAAATATTTATAGCATATTTATTTTCATATTTGAATATTGTGCTAAAGATAGTAATGGAAAGGAAGCTATAAATGAGGCTGGCATTTAATGGTCACATGGAAAAAGCATAGTGTATTAAGTTTCTTGAAATTTTGCTCAGATTATGCTGTAGGGCCAGAGATGTGTTCAGTATTGGAACGGATGCTTTGTTTGTGAGAGACTATAGATTCAATTCCCAGAACTGTCAAAAAATTAAACTAAAAATCATGTTACAAAAGAATTTAGAGTCATTTTTAAAAATTCATAACATTTACACTAAACCAGAATCTTCAGATCTGTAGAATCTTATTTAAACTTATATTAAAACATGAGAAATATTTGCTTACAGAAAACTAATTAAGTGTATTAAGCATTAATTATTTATAATCAAAATGCAAAATTTGCACTATAAGTGCACATTACATATGAATTATATATACACTTTTAAACATTAGAACTTTTTAGAAATGAATGGTAAAAAACTATTTGCTTATCTATTTTTTGATGCTTATTTTTTTTTGCTTATCTATTTTTTGAAGTAAGTTATTAAAATGCAAATTAAAATGTCAGGAACAGTATATTCTTTCCCATTACAACAACTAAATAATAAAGTTCTAGAGCTGACTTTTGTGTTTTGTTATTGTTGATGTTGTTTGAATTTTCAAGTAAATGACTGCTGTGGTAAAATCGTCATATTTTATAACAACATTTAGCATCAATCCTAATGAACTATAATGCTGGCTTCAGTTAAATCTAAGGCAAAAACCTCCCACAGGAAAAGCTAAAGGAAAAGAGAAATGATAAAATTTAAGCTGTCTTTACCCTTATTCATTTATAATACGTACATGTGGGAAAAGCATAAATAAAATCCTTTAGCAAGTATTAAGTCTCTTAATATTTCACATAAAACATTAAAATTTACATCTACAACAAAGGAACCTAAGCCTTTATTTTGTTACTAGTTTATTTGATTTCAAGAAATTTTTCATATGAACAACCAATTAGATCTAAATAGTTTCTGACTAAATTCTATGCCATCAATTTTGAATAGTCACATATTAAAATTCAGTAAATATTATGGGCCTCATTTATTATTGCATGTAAGTATTTTCAAATTCTTGCATCTTTTGAATCTATCTCTTTGCTGAATTAAATCCAGAATGGAGGTTATGAAAGGATTAACTTATGAAGATTCAGTGTTCTCTTTTTTTCATAGTACTTTTAAACTATCATATAAAAAAATCTCTGGAATATTATAAGAAAACATAGCTATAATTTATTATTCTGTTTTGCACTGACAATTATTGATTTCTATCTTTAAAATTTCTGATCATGTTCTTGAGGTAGTATGGAGTTTTGAATTATTATCAAACAATTAAGCAAACAACTAAGTGGGAAACTAAATTTGATTTAAAAATAGTCCAAATGAAAGTTTTAAAAGGAATGTATATGAAATAGTCTATGCAAAAAATAATAAGCATTTTGTAATATTCAGTGAAGTAATCATTATTTGTAATATTGAGCATTATTTTTTTAGTTTCTGGTTTTTGGATCACACCTGGCAGTGCTCAGGGTTACCCCAAGTTCTGCGCTCAGAAATCGCTCCTGGCAGGCATTGGGGAACCATATGGGATGCTGGGATTGGAACCACTATCCATCCTGGATCAGCTGCTTGCAAGGCAAACACCCTACCGCTTGCTATCTCTCTGGCCCCAAGAGCATCTTTTTTTTTTTAATTTTTATTTTGACCAAAGTTGATCACAATTCTTTCACAGTAATATTTTAGGTATATAACGACACTGAATCTGGGGCATTCCCACCACCAATGTTGTCCTCCCTCCACCCCTGTTCCCAGCATGCATCCCATATGCTCTTTCTTTACCCTCCCCCCACCCCAGTTGCTAGTATAAATAGTTCCCTCTCTTATAGCTTGTTGTAGATTGGGTATCAATTCTGTTGCCGTTGACTTTGGATTTGGTGTTTAAGTCTGATCATTTTTTTATTTCTACTTAATGTTCATAAGACTGTTTGGTTTTGGTACCCTCCATTATTTCTCTCTCAATTTGGGAAGCAGAACAAGATGGTTCAAGTTATGTGGTTCTGTTTGAAGGAAAGAAAAAAAAATAAAATGGGGCAAAAATCGCATAAGCAAAAATGGGAGGAGTCCTTCTAGAAGCCATAAATATCAATTTAAGCGAAGAAAGGGAAAAAGGAAGAAAAACATAACAATACAAAAATAAAATGAAACAAAAATCCCGAAAAGCGCCACAGCAATGAAGACAACAACCAAACAATAACTATGGTCCTGAAATAAAAACAAAATAAAGCACACCAAAAAACAATGGAAAAAACCAAACAACAATAAAAAAATCCAAAATATTAATTTGTGCTTCCTTTTTTTTCTTGCACAGGCACAGTAAATATTAAGGAGTAGAGAAAGGGAATTCCCTTGGCCTTAGAGATACAGGATTTCTCCACCCTTGAAGTATACTGTCATGGGAATAACTACAGGCTCTGTATATGTTCTTTTAGTCTCTCCTAGGTCCTTTGGTGATGTCTGGAAACTTTCTACTTCATCATGGATGATAAAATCAGGTCCCTGCAGCTAGAGATCTTGGTATTTGCATAGGTCAAAGGATGGAGCCTAGGATGGAGTCTAGTCTTTCTTTATGGTCTAGGAGTTCTGTTCCATCACTGTTGTTTTAATCAGTCTTCTGTAGTTGGTGGTCTTGGATTTTGCCCCAATCCTAAGACGAAGCATAGGATAAAGTCTTTCATTATGTTTCCAAAAGATCTGTTCAGTTGCAGTTGTCTTGGTCAGACCTCTGGAGTTAGAGATCTTGGTTTTTGTACAGATTGTAGGCCAAAGCTTAGACTAGGGTCTTTTTTATTGGTCCCAGGATAAGTTTTGCCCACTCATGGTTGTCACAATCAGTCTTCTCTAGATATCGATCTTGGCTGTTGCACAGATCAAAGGATGACATGTCTTTTGATTTCATCTTATTGTTAGGTGGTGAGTTAAGACAACCTGAAGAGAATCTTTTTATTATTGCAAGTTGGCATTTATTGGGGGGCCAGAGGCTATAAAATGGCACAAAACATAACAAAGTCAAATGACAGGCCGCCAGTGGGTATCCTGCTGTCCCTGTCAGAGGTCAGACAGCTACAAGGAATCCCTCTTCTACAGACATCTTGAGCTAGCTATTTCTTCTTCTTCTTCTTCTTCTTCTTCTTCTTCTTATTATTATTATTATTATTATTATTATTATTATTATTATATTATTATTATTATTAGTTTTGGGGCCACACCGGGCGGTGTTCAGGGGTTACTCCTGACTCTCTGCTCAGAAATCGATCGTGGCAGGCATGGGGGACCATATGAGATGCTGGGATTTGAACTACCATTGGTCCTGGGTCGGCCACTTGCAAGGCAAATGCCCTGCCGCTGTGCTATCTCTCTGGCCCTTGAGCTAGTTTTTTGTTTGTTTGTTTGTTTGTTTTTTGGGGGTTTTTTTGGTGGGGGGAGTTTGGGTCACACCCGGCAGCGCTCAGGGGTTACTCCTGGCTCTCTGCTCAGAAATCTCTCCTGGCAGGCTCAGGGGACCATATGGGATGCCAGAATTCGAACCACCGTCCTCCATGCAAGGCAAACTCCCTACCTCCATGCTATCTCTTTGGTCCCTTGAGCTAGCTTTAAATGCCAGCTGTATAACTCAAGTCAACAGCCATTAAACTATACCTGGAGTATCTTTAGAATCATGAAAAATAACTTTTCTTACATCACATATTTCCAGTTGGTATACTGTCTAGTAAGAATGAAACATATTATTCAAAGGAGTACTATTAAATTTTAAATTTTTTAAATTAAATTTTATAATTAAATAAAATGTCAATACTTTATACAAAAATGATCAAATCCGTAGATATTTAGATTTTAGCAAACATTTCATTCTATATAAAATTAATTAATATTGTTGAATTTATATATGTATATGTTCATTTTACAGGTGAGGGTGATACCACACCCACAATAGTCAATTTAGACCGTAAGTAATCTTTCAAATATTTAGAGCATATTTGAGTTCCTATGTGCTATTATTTAATTCATGAAAAATGTTAACATTACCTCCTACCCATCATCTAAATCTGTTACAAATTTTAATCACATTTGCCTATGAATATATATAAAAGAATATGAAAGTATATATTGCATATCAAAATTTATTAATTAAAAATATATAAATTTACATTTGATTTTAAAAGGATTTATATTTCACTGACATATATCAGAGTGAGAATTCACTACCCTTTATATTAAATTGGGAAGCGAATTTAGAAAGTGTGAAGGCATATAGATGTAAAATCATGTGGCCTCTCTATTGTGCTGTCATTAAGGCTTTTTGCTTGTTTTCTAGACCACTCAGCAAAGTTGACACAATTTAAGAGGTTCAGTTAATCCTCAAATCAAGAAAATCTTTTGGGAGCTGCTTTTAGTTTATTTTCACATATTTCTTATTCTTAGGCTTTAGAAAGTTTCTCAACTCTTTTGATTTAAGAGATCACCTGCCATGTCTCAAGTGAAGGAAGCAAATGGAAAACTATGGATGAAAACCTTAACGTAAGGGTTAAGGAATGAAATACAGAAAAAAAGTTATTTCACACAATTCTGATTTATGTCCCATAGACATAATTGTTTTGACATACTAATTGCATCATTTGGATGCATTTTCTCTTTATATATATTGTTGTGTGTGAATTCTGTAGAAATTCAGAAGTATAAACTAAGTTCTGTATACAGTACTTGTTTTCATTTTAGAATGTTTTTCATTGATATTTAGAAATTATAATTATTAATATTTGTTTTCACTTTATGCTAAAGTTAGTTAAGGAAAGACAATATGTGTACTGCATGTTTAGTGAGCAAAGACCCTAGTACTGTCACGGAAATATGTTAACATTGTTTATTAGAGTTTTTAATGTTAATTTGTCTGATTAGATGTGGATTATGCTTTTTTTTGGCATTGCAATCATAATATTTTGGCATTTTGGCATAATATTTATCTCTTACCTACTAAACTTTGTCTTTCTTTTTTGTTTGTTTGTTTGTTTTGGGACTATTCCTGCTCAGCTTACTCCTGGCTCTGTGCTCAGGAATCATCCTGGAGGTCTCAGGGGACCATATGTCAGGCCAATGATTGAATATCTGTACACAATGATGTTTGTGACACTTGTTTAGTGGTCATTGCTTTTGAAGTAAGCTGGCAGTCACTGATTATTTAAAAGTAATTTGTCAAAATACTATTTGTGGTCCTCTTTTAGATCCTGTGATATCATGTGCCAAGACAAAACAATTGCGGGTTGTAAATGGGATTCCAACACGAACAAATGTAGGATGGATGGTTAGTTTGAAATACAGGTAATTGTTAATATATGCAGACCGTTTGGATTATTAAAGAGTTATATTCCCAGAAATATGATCATGTGTGCAATGGATATACCCTTGGTCCAAACAACTTTATGAGGGACTCACAATTTTTCTTCCTGTATTGTGAAATCTAGAATCTGCAACTTTTTTTTTTCTTTTTTGATGATGGTTGCGTTTTTTTTTTCCTTCGGTTTTGAGGTCTCACCTCAGGGTTACTCCTTGATCTGCACTCACAAAACCTCCTAGAATGCTCGGTGAACTTATGGGATGACAGGCATCAAACCCAGTTTGGCTGTGTGCAAGGAAAGTGTCTTATCCATTTTACATTCTCCCCTGGGATTTTGCAACTTAGACCTTGAGAATTATAATGGTTCATGTTCCTAAAAGTTCCAAATGTGTCATAGTTCCTAATCATAAGTGAAACTGTATTTTGATTAAGAAAAAGCCAATTGCACAGAAAAGCATTTTATACCTTATATTACTCAAGATGTTTCAACTTATGTTTTTAATTTTCCAAACTCAGAAATTATAATTTTGTTTTTTTTATTTATGCTTATTTATTCTTATATATTTATTTGTGGTTTTTGGGTCACACCAACCAGCGCTCAGGAATTACTCCTGGCTATGCACTTAGAAATCGCTCCTGGCAGGCTAGGGGCACCACATGGGATGCTGGAAATAGAACCAGAATCTGTCAGAAGTTGGCAGCATGCAAAGCAAACGCCCGACTGATGCACTATTACTCGGGCTCCTATTTATGCTTTAACAGGTTAAAAATTAAAGTTGTTTCTCCCAGTACCCCTTCTTTGGACTAGGAAGATTTTTTTGTTTGTTTTGGGGTCACACCTGGCAGCACTCAGGGGTTACAACTGGCTCTGTGCTCAGAAATTGCTCCTGGCATGCTCAGGGGACCATATAGGATGCCAGGATACGAACCACCTACCTTCTGCATGAAAGGCAAATGCTTACCTACATGCTATCTCTCCGGCCCCATGGACTAGGATGATTTTCTAACACAGATAGTACTCTGGGCTTGGTTCTGTTTAAAGACATATATTGCCTCATTTATTTCTTTAGTATTCAAATTTAGTATTACATGTTGAGCATACAGAGCTGGGGAGTTTTTCTTCTTGCTAACCCCAACACATGTTAATCACACTTATTCTGTTGAGCTTATATGATTTTTATGAATATAATTCCATAGGGTAATTTTTCTCTGAGAGATGAGTCTTCAGACAGTTTCTGAGACTTAGTATCTCTTTTTGAGTCTCAGATATGCCATTATACAC
>PVKC010023982.1:0-17061 GCA_004027635.1 Crocidura indochinensis | reverse complement strand
GTCATGTCCAGATAATTCTGATGCTACATCATGAAGTAAGAAATCTCTGTAACTCAATCCTTTGGCACCTGCCTTTACAAATAATAGAAGAATTAAATCAAAGAAGAAAACAAGGGAGGACAAGAGACAGAAATGAGAGAAACACAGGATCCCAAGAGAAAACAGCTTATCTCCAGGACTTAGCAAATAGCAGGTTGGAGCTACTGATCAAGCAAATGGGCAAAGTGTTCTACTTGAGGTTATAAGAAACTATAAATAAATGTGCCCCGAATTATGTAGCATATTTGCCACTTTCAGCATAGAGGTCTTTCTATCTTTTTTCTATTATAATACTTTACACAATTTCCTGTATTTTAGGGGTGCAAGGACACCGAGGTGTTTCTGGCCCATGATGTAACTGTGTGAAATAACATGTATAAGAGCTTTTTTAGATAAGGTGATAAACACAGCTCTCTGTTTTGTATTATTTCTGTTGTTATAGCAATGTCGAGGGAACACACTTGTTATGTGCTAATCATAGCACTCAGTGATATGGGGTGGTGCCAGGGATAGAACCCAGGGCCCCAAACATACCAGACATGAGTTATCCTTTTGAAGACCTCTAACTTTCTTTTGGGATGAT
This sequence comes from Crocidura indochinensis, assembly GCA_004027635.1. Lineage (NCBI taxonomy): Eukaryota > Metazoa > Chordata > Mammalia > Eulipotyphla > Soricidae > Crocidura > Crocidura indochinensis. Next base: position 16,439 of record PVKC010023982.1, on the reverse strand, counting down.
TATCCCTAGTTTCAAAGGACCAAAGCTGTCAGATCCTGGGGAGTGGTCTACAAAATTGGGCTTACCAGGCCAAGGTCTAGGAGTGATTGGGAGGCCACTCTGAGACCATTGAAGAGGAGAAAGGTTGTTCTGTGGAGGGTGTGATGTTGGAACACTCTATGATAAAACCCCTGCCATGAACAAATGCTATGCAAATGGGGCCTCCAATACATTTGAATAAGATAAAAAAATCTCCATGTGGGAGCTGGAGAGAGATCACAGAGGTGAGGCGAAGGCTTCACAGGCAGGTTCAAACTCCAGTTCCATACCTGGTTACCCCAAGCTCTGTCAGGAGTGGCCTCTGAGCACAGAAGGAACAGAATTGACAAATGGTTACCTTGGGAACCTCAAGCCATGGCTGCTCTCTGAAATCTGTGGGCAAGCAGACAAGAGAGATACACCAATCTTCATTTTGATCCGAGTGGCAGTTTCAAAGAAATCCCTTATCTAATCCAACACACTGCCTTTCCAAATTAATGTGTTCAAGCCAGGGCCTGCTTTGGGACGATGAATGTTGCCCTTACAAATTGGAAGGCAGAGTAAGGGCATTCCATCCTCCTGGACTCGCTGTCACAACAGAGCCATTGTTCTCCTTGCTTGTACTCTTTGGTTTCTTGCCTTTTCTGTAAGATGTTAGGTATTTATTTTGTTTTGTTTGGTGCTTTTGTAATCAGTCTAGACATGGGCCTACACCGAACCATCCAGGAGGCAGATAAAACTCCCACAGAGGAATTAGGCAACAATCTTTGTGAAAGCCTCTCAGGGATGGCTACAGGTAGTCTCTCACTTTCTAGCCCCCCTCCCCACTCCCAATGCAAAGCCCCCCCAGAAAAGACTAGAGTCACTAAAGCAGGCAGTAGGTTGTGTTGGGTCTCTGAAACCTTCCCAGGTCATTGTCATTTTAAATTTGGGATGAATGTGCTAGCCACATTTTTGGCATAACAGAGCACTAGAGACTATCTTCGTGAATATGAAAATAACCACCTTGTCTAAGGCTCACATAGATCTTTCGTTGACTTGTGTGTTTGCTCCATTGAGGCTCTGCAGATTTTCCTTATGCAGAGCAAGACAACAGATATCTAGCAAGACAAAAATACCTGATGGGCATTTTTTGCAGGTAGGATACAGAAGACATAGATTTAATGGGTTTTGTTTGCTTTCTCTATGCAAATGACTTTTGAATGATGATACTACCATAGAAAGCTGACTCAGTTTCATAACATAAACAGCTCATTCGATTGACTTTCATTTATGTGATTCATTCATGACAGAGAACAGCCATGTTTTACCCTTCTGGGTAGTTCAAAGAAGCACATCCTTCCTCATGACCTCCACAATTCTAGCCCATGGAAGAAGTTTCTAGAAGAGCAGGAATTTCACATAAGAATGTGTACATTGGAGGCTGGAAAAACAGCATGGATGTAAGGCGTTTGCCTTGCATGCAGAAGGTCAGTGATTTGAATCCCGACATCCCATATGGTCCCCCAAGCCTGCCAGGAGCAATTTCTGAGCATAGAGTCAGGAATAACCCCTGAGCACTGCCGGGTGTGACCCCCCCCCCAAAAAAGAATGTATACATTGGGCCAGAGAGATGGCATGGGGGTAGGGCGTTTGCCTTGCATGCAGAAGGATGATGGTTCGAATCCCGGCATCCCATATGGTCCCCCTGGGCCTGCCAGGGGCGAATTTTGAGTGTGGAACTAGGAGTAACCTTAGAGTGCTGCTGGGTGTTACCCAAAAACCAAAAAACAATGTGTACATTGGGGCCGGGGAGATAGCACAGTGGTAGGGCATTTGCCTTGCATGCAGCCAATCCAGGACTGATGGTGGTTCAAATCGCAGCATCCTATATGGTCCCTGAGCCAGCCAGGAGTGATTCCTGAGTGCAGAGCCAGGAGTAACCCCTGAGCGCCAGGTGACTCAAAAGCAAACAAACAAAAAGAATGTGTACACTGGGCCAGAGCGATTGTACAGCAGGTACTTACCTTGCATGCTGCCAACCTAGATTTGATTCCTGACATCCCACATAGTACTCCCTGTCCCTGCCAGGAGTAATTCATCAATGCAGAACCTGGAGTAACCCCTGAGCATCACTGAGTGTGGGACCCCCCCTTTTAAAAAGAAAATGTGTACCATAGGAGTCTACTCAGTGAGTACATTCCTCCTGGAACTTTCCACACCACTAAACCTCTCCTTGTACCTAGGACATGACCATATTTGGAGCATGAACATCCATTTGAGTGGTATGGGTATGACAATGGTGGGAAGGACAGGTGGACTGCTCCCTCTTCTTCTAGAAAACAATACCACTGACCATCACTTGTATAAATACAGCCACCTGCCAAATGCAAAATATGACTATGACTCTTAAATCTGACCTACTACAATGCAGTATTAAGAGTTCCCTTCAAATAGCATCATGTTCTGCCATACTGCCCAGGAGGTAGTTTTATTGTTTCACTCTTTTCTATAACTTGTTATCTTGGAAGGGGATCTAGGAGGTTGAGCCACATCCTGCGGTGCTCAGAAGACCTTATGTGGTGCTGGGAGTTTGAACCAGAGTTTACTGCTGCCACAGTCACAGGCAAACTAAGTACCTTATTGCCCGAATTAGCTTCCCAGCCCCATGGAACTTGCTTATGACTACAGTTGCAAAAATATAACAGGGCAAAAATATGATCGAGGAATAGCAAAAATAGTGTTTCCAAAGGACCACACCGTCTAAACTTTGAAATAAACTCCCTCAATTCCTTCTTTAGAGAAATCAGTCTTAAACTATCAAAGAAAAAAGGAAATAATTTGTAGCACATTTTTATCTTATATTATTTTTTCATTTTATTATATTGAAACAATTGTGATCTACAGAGTCCTTCGTGGTTGATTTTCAGATCTACAATGTGTCAGAGCCCTTCCCACCACCAGTGTCAACCTCCCTTCACCAATGGACCCAGAGAGCATCCTAGCCCACCACCCTTTGCCCCTGGCCTGCTAGTCTAACAGGCCCCTTTGAGATTAAAGTTTAGGTCCCTTGATTATATTATCATTGAATTTAGCTTGGATATTTAGTTATTTATTTCTCCTACATTTCTATTTTTGCAAGAGAAAGTGTTGGATGATTGGAAGTTAATCCTGGCTCTATGGTCACTCTTGGGGAACCAGATGTGGTGTAAGGAATCAAACAGTCAGCCACATGCTAGACAAAATGCCTTCTATGCATCTTTTTTTCTGACCTCTTCTACTTTGTTTCTCTTCCATAAGATTTATTGTATTTTTACTTGGGAGAAATCAATAAGCTGTGTATATTCACATACTCGAGAACCGCATATTTCTTTTTGCCAAATTCTGTGAATTATAACGAGTATGTTTCATACTGTTCCAGTTCAGAAGCATTGCTAGCTGGTGTTTGCCTTTCTGTTAGGAATATTTCAGAAACTTGGCTCTCCATACTGAATTAGAATCTGTTACAAATTGCCACTAACCCCCTTTTCCCCAGAGTTTGGATTTTATCTCCTAGTTCTTGTGTGTGCTCCGGAGGCCAAGGGACCACTCCTGAATATTCTCTGCTATCTAAGCTGGAAGTTCTACTTGGGGGCCCAAAGACCCAGTGATACTGGGGGCTCTTCCTAGCTCAGAATCTCCCCTGGCAGTGCCTGGAATCCAACCACAGGCGGCCTTATATACAGCAAGGACCTTAAACCCTAAACCATCTCCTTAGATTTCTCTTTAGTTTTTTAAGTTGCTGGTAAGCATTTTTTTGTTTTTGTTATTGGGTCACACCCGGTGATGCTCAGGGGTTACTTCTGGCTATGCATTCAGAAATCGCTCCTGACTTGGGGGACCATACAGGATGCCAGGGATTGAACCGTGGTCTTTCCTGGGTCAGGTGCATGCAAAGCACTATCGCTCCAGCCCCAAGCATTGTTTTTTTTCTCTGCTAACAAAATGGTTCTTTCTACTGCTGATTATCACATATCTTGTGATTTCACAAACTCTTTCAATATTATTAAATTAAATCATTAAAAACTGATGGTTCCCCAGCATGGGTCTTTCATACAAGCATTGAGAAAAGCTTAGAAAACTGGAGCTTTACTCAACATCCTTTCACTGAGTAACACTAAGCAGGTCAGTCAGAGTATCATTTAGAACCTTTGCGTTGCTCTTAAAAGTGGTCAGCAAGGGATTAACAAGGTTAAGGTGTTTGCTTTGCACAGAGTCAAACCCAGTTCAATTCCTAGCATCATATATGGTCCCTCAAGCACTGCCACTGCTAGTTGTAGCCAAAATGGTCAACATATTGAAAACAAATTTTTGAAACTTTGTGAGGTAATTTAGCTAAGCTTTATTGTGATTATCATTTCACAGTATGCACAAAAACTTCAATCCCTTAAATATATGCAGTATTGTATCCCAGTAGTTATTGTCATGGGAAGTGCAGCATTACTCTGTCAATACTAGGACAATAGTTAGAGGCCTTGCCATTTTGGGGGAGTGGGTCACACCTGTGGTGTTAAGGGGTCACTTCTGACTCTGCATGCAAAAATCACTTGTGGTGGGTTTGGGGGACCATATGGGTTTCCAGAAATCAAACCTCAGCTATGTGCAAGAGTACAAGACAAGTACCTTACCTACTATACTATAGCTCCATCCCCCAGCAGCATTACTGACTAGTGTCAGGTTTCACCTGAAAGTCACATGAGAAAATGGATAGGAATATATATATATACATACATACATACATATATATACATACATACATATATATACATATATATTGTTTTTTGGGTCACACCTGGCAGCGCTCAGGGGCTACTTCTGGCTCTACGCTCAGAAATCACTCCTGCAGGCTCGGGGGACTATATGGGATGCCAAGATTAGAACCACGGTCTTTCTGCATGCAAGGCAAACACCTTACCTCCATGCTATATCTCCGGCCCCTTCTTTTTGGTTTTAAGGCCACACCCAATAGTGCTCAGGGCTTACTCCAGGTTTTATACTCAGAAACTAGTCCTTATAAGGCACTATATAGTGGCCAGGGATTGGGCCCTGGTTGGCCACATGCAAGGCAACTCTTCTACCCACTGTACTATCTTTCTGGCCCCTGTTTGCTTTTTAAAAAATCGAAAATGGAGATGGATGGAGAATTGGGTCATACTTAGTGGTTCGCAAAGTCTATTCTTGTCTCTGTATTCAGGATTGATACCAGGTGCTCAGGGACCATATGGAATGTTGGGGATTCAAACATGATTCAGCTGCATGCAAGGCAAGTAAGTGCCTTAACCCCTGTACTACCTCTTTGGGCCCAAATCAGGAATTTTTTAAATATCAGGAGATCATATATATATTCATGTATATATACACCATATATACATATACACACATGTGCACACAAGTTTGGAGGAAATTTCCCAATAGTTGTCCAATAGTTGTTCAATTGACTCAAACAACTAAAACCCATGCTCTGAACTGGCCACATACCTATGCTCAAACTCTTCAAGGGCCAGCCAGGCCTTTCCACACATTTAATTAACCTTAAGAACAACTTTAATCACATGTCTCCCAGTAGCAAGATAGATGTGGACCACGCACATCCCCATACCAGAATCCACTCCTAAGAGAAGCCTGCAGGTTGTTCAGAGATTTACACGGATACATTGCTCCTTGAGTTTAAGCTTGATTGAGGATCACACATAGCCCCTCTCCTACTCTGCAAACCAAAGATCTTGCTTCTGTTGTTTGAACAAATGCTTTCCCATCCCATCTGTGCTCTGAAACACACTCACAGGCTGCCTCACAGGATCTGGCTGAGCCCCTTCTTGAAGTCCATTTTCCCAAGTGATAAGGAGCCAACAAAAGCACAAAAGTTTTTGGAAGATCCCATTTCAACTTTGAGCCTGAAGCGCTGTAAAGCTATTTCCCAATGTAGATCTTACCATCACCTGGGCAGGTCTGAAAGGATCCAGGCTAGCAGCCTTGGGTGCAACTGGTATGTGTATGTGGGGGTTGGCATGCATTTTTTATTTGTGGGCTTAAAGGAGGTAGATTTTCAAGGTGGTGGTGGGGTGCTGAATAACTCTGAAGGGGGCTAGAGGCCAGTTAAGTTTGGGATCCTCTGCTCTAAAGTAGATTAGTTTCTGAATTCAACTTCTCCTGTGGCTGAGCTCCCCAGACATCCCATCCATACCATAGACACTGTTCCTTGGAGTCCATGTGAAAGTGGGAGTCCATGTTAAGCTTCAGAACAGGCAGCCAGCCAGGACTGGTTTCCACTACCTTCCACATTCTTCCTCTCAAAGAGTTTTCCGGAAGCTGCAAAGCTTAGTGTTTCTTATCCAAAAATCTTCTGGCATTATTATTTGTAATAATTCCAAATCCACTGAACATTCTCATAACAACTGAGATTTGGGAGAGAGAATGGAAATAAAAAGGATCAGTTCAACGATGATGGGTATGTTCACACTTTGGTGCCACTTTTCCAGGGAGAAGTTCAGCTGATGGCCTTGTCTGAGCTCTCAGAGAGTGCTAATTTCCTGCCTGAGCCCCCACAGCTTTTCTATTATCTATCAGGGTGGTAGTGCCATGGATGGAGGGGGTTTGGATTAAGGGTTTCTAGGGGAGCCAATCCCGTGAGAGACTAGCCCGGATTTTGGAGTCACTGCATTTGTCTCGAAAACAACAGCACTGGCAGAGCTCCCAGCGGCAGCAACCCAAGGCTCACAGGGTGGGTTAGCCATTGCTAATGTGTCCTACTGTGTATGTGGCACCCAGGAAGATATAGAAATCTACAGGGGCAGAGAGCATAGAGACCCTTGTGCTTGAGTAGTCCTTTCACTCAAAGATATAAGGAAGTGGGCCCGAGAGATAGCGTTTGCCTTGTACGTAAAGGGACGGTGGTTTAAATCCCGGCATCCCATATGGTCCCCCGAGCCTGCCAGGAGCGATTTCTGAGCGTAGAGCCAGGAGTAACCCCTGAGCATGTGACCCAAAAACAAAACAAAAAAGATGCAAGGAAGTGTGTTCCCAGGATAAATGATGAATCTAGCTGGCCTCCAATCTTAGCGGAATCAGAAACATGACAGCATCAACCAAGCTAGAATCTATAGTTTCATGGGCTGGAGAGCTAGTACAGTGGGAAGGGCTCTTTCCTTCTACACAGTCAACCTGAGTTCTATCCCCAGCACCTCAAATGGTCTCCCTAGCCCACCAGGAGTGATCCCTGAGCACAGAGCTAGGAAGAATCATTAAGCATCACTGGGTGTGACCCCCAAGACAAACCAAACAATAGAATCTACATCTTCCTGTATCTCAGGATCCTTGATGACTTATGTCTAATCCCTTCCATCACCAGTGCTTGTGACAAACATCAGGCCAAACAAAACTTCTAGAATCTTTCCATTGCCTGAAGAATACAAGTCATCTTACAGACCATAGGCAGTCAATTAGTGCAGGCATTGCCTAGGTATTCTAAAAGACATGTATTTTTCTTTAAAGAAACAGATGGAGGGGATGGAGCGGTGGCTCAAGCGGTAGGGCATTTGCAATGCATGTGCCAACCTAGGAAGGACTGCGATTCGATCCCCAGTGTCCCATGTGGTCCCCCAAGTCAGGAGCGATTTCTGAGAACAGAGTCAGGAGTAACTCCTGAGTGTCACTGGGTGTAGCCCCCCCCCAAAAGAAAAAAAGAAACAGATGGAGATTCATTTCAAGGACCATGAAGAAGAAAAACCATATTTGCTGAAATGACATGATCTTGCTCTTCTACAGTGACTCAAGCACAGGCTCTTGCGTCTTCCCCTGAGATCTCAGCAATGCACAGAGCTGGACAATTGCCTCTTCCATGTCAGCGCAGTACCTTCTTTATAGGGAAGGCAAATCTAGCTACCCATTCCAAAAATACTTTTCCAAAAACAACAATCTCTCTGGCCTAAAAAAATGCTCGAACTTTCACTCGCTGGCAAAATAAAGAGGCTCGGATTTCACATTTATCCACCCTATCACCAAGGGCCAGACAAGTTGCCCTTGTCTGCAAATCTCAGTTCACACTCTTCATACATAGAACCAAGGGGAGACGTTTACAAATCACAGGCATGTAAGGGGAGAAACTCATACCCCTTCTAATGGCAGGAATTCATCGGTTTCGTGCCATAACTCCAGTAATGACTAGTAATAGGGCCAGTAGAGTATCGACTTCAAATGGGGTCAGTGTATTTCTCCAAAAACTCCAGTGACTCCTCGAATATAAGAACCTTGCTTGTGAGATTCTGGGAGAGCAACTGAGGGGGAGCTTCAAACACAATAAAATGATTTGAGTAGAGCAACCTGTATTTGCATCTCAAGTCAGTTGTAGCAAAAAAGAGAGATAACAAAGGGCTATTTATTAAGTCTGAAAGGTGATTATTTATGGCAGAAACACAGAACATTAGCACAGTTTACAAAATTTAGTGGGTCTAAGGGAAAGCTATATAAATTGTGAGAAAACAGACTTTTTGCTCATTTCACTTAACTTTCATTGAGTTCTAGTGAACATTCTTTTTGGTGTAGGCCACACCTGGTGGTTTTCCAGGACTACTTTTGGTGATTGATACAGAGACAGAGACAGAGAATGAGATAGAGTCTGTTTTCTTCGCATACCACTGACCAAGGATCGATACCAAGCATTCCACATGATCCCTGAGACTACCAGGTGTGATTTCTGAGTTCAAGAGTAAACCCTGAGTACTGTTGGGTGTGTCCCTAAAACAGAAACAGAGAAACAATAACAACAAAAAAAGAATCGAATAAAATATTTGGTATTTAGGGGCCAGAGAAGTGGCGCTAGAGGTAAGGTGTCTGCCTTGCAGGCACTAGCCTAGGACGGACTGCAGTTTGATTCCTCGGCGTCCCCATATGGTCCCCCCAAGCCAGGGGCAAATTCTGAGCACTTAGCCAGGAGTAAACCCTGAGCGTCAAATGGTTGTGGCTCAAAAATATTTGGTGTTTAGTGATCAGGTAGTACAGGAAGGATATAAAGGCTGCCTTGCATGCAACCAATCTTTGGTACCACATATGATCCCCAGAGCATATGAGCAGTCAGAAGTAATCCCTGAACAAAGAAACAGGAATGAACCATGAACACTGCTGGATGTGACTCACCAACCTTCCCTCCCCATCAAACCCCCCCAAACTTTAGGTCCCTAATAAAACATATATACAATGTGATAAGGCCTCTATCAGAGCTTCCAATAATTTCTTGGTTTTAATTCATAGCACTAAGTAGTCCTTTACCCTTCTTCAAGCTAACCTCAATCCCTTGGGGTTTTTTTAACTTTATTTAAAGAAAACGCATCACATAGTTGACATAGTTAACCATAATACATTTGTTTCCAGATAAGTAAAAGAATGTTATTTTTAAATAGAAAGAAAAAAGAAAAAGGAAGAGAAGAAAGTTTAAAAAAAAAGTATAGCAAGCACAGTTTTGAAAATTATTGTATCTCCAATGAAGTCATTCACACAATGACAGAAGGTTTAGTAGGCTCTTGTTAGCTATCCATTTTGTTAAGTTGGTGTGTTCCTATAGGGATGACAGCATCAAATAAATGAAGTTGTCCAAAACTTTAAGTTACTACTACTGATACTGTGACTTTTAGGGGTATATTTTCAATTGCCAAAACTCCTGGAAGGAGGAGGATAAGGGGCAAGAGTGTCCACACTTGCTCCAAAAAGCCCTGGTGATATCAGCACAGATACTAGCATACCTGAAGTTTGGTCAGATTGGTGTTGCTGAAGAGAATTGTAGAGGGGCAGTGAGGCAAGGCTATCAACAAAATCATGATCCTGGGTAATAGATGCAGTAGGTATGGCTTCATGGCTGGGGGTGGCTTGGTCAGCCCTCTCTTCTAAAATTAGCAGCTTTCTGCTGTGTGACCATTGCACCCATGATCTTTCACAGCTTGGTTTGCATCTTGTTCAAGAAAATAGTGATGTTGAGTGCAGTTATAGAAATAACTACATTGAAAACTACCATCACCATGTGAATGAATGAGGGAACTGGAAAGCCTGTCTAGAACCATGTGAATGAATGAGGGAACTGGAAAGCCTGTCTAGAGTAAAGGTGGGGGTGGGGTGGGATGGAGGGAGATTTGGGACATTGATGGTGGGAATATTGAACTAGTGAAGGGGGTTGTTCTTTACATGACTGAAACCTAATCACAATCATGTTTGTAATCAAGATGTTAAATAAAAGATATTATATAAAAAAGAAAATAGTGAGTCTATGCAGCTAGCCCGATGCAAACATGGTGGCTGTATTTGTCCAGTCACTTGTTTCTAATAAATAGAATGTGGCAAAAGATCTGGGTTGCAAGAAGGCTGTGGGTTTCTGTGCATGTTTCTTTAATATATTAAATAATAAAAATCTGGCCCCGCCTTGATGTCTCTTGTACTTTTTTTTTTGGTTTTTGGGCCACACCAAGTGTTGCTCAGGGTTTACTCCTGGCTCTGCACTCAGAAATCACTCCTGGAAGGCTTTGGGGACCATATGGGATGCTGGGATTCACACCACCATCCATCCTTGGTTGACCATGTGCAAGACAAATGCTCCACCACTTTGCTATCTCTCCAGCCCCTCTCTTGTACTTTTGAACTCAGCTTCTGCACTCAGGGATCATGCCTACTAGACTCTGGTGGCTATAATGAGTGCTGAGGATCAAATTCAGGTTAGCCAAGTACAAAGCAAATATCCTACTGGCTGTACTATCACTCTGGCACCAGTAAGCTAGCTTCTATGTGAGTCACACTGTGGAAAGGATCAGATGGAAAAAATGTCCCTAGAAGCCGGCTAGATAGTACAAAAGTTAAGGTGTTTGCCTTAATTGACTGACCTGTTTTATTGATCCACCTGGTTCAAATACTCAGCAGTGCATATGGACCCTCCAAGTACCCCACCTTGAGCACAGAGCCAGGAATGAATAGTTCTGGAGTACCACGGTGTGTGGCCCCAACCTCTCCCCTTCAATAAAACCACATAAAATTAATGTCTCAACAATTGTTTGCATGGAACTGAGACTTAGTAGAAGGCACATACTTGTGTGTGAAAGCAGATTCACCTTCCAGCAAGTGCCAGTCAGCCAATATTTCATGAAGCCCCAGAGAGATTCTGCCTGGGGCACCATTTAAGTCACACCTGGATTCATGACACATAGAAGCATGAGATAATAAATAGTTGGGTTTCTTTTTCAAGCTAATACATATGGGGGTAGTTTGTTATACTGTAATAAATAAGACCTATGCACACAAGATTTTGCACAGATGTTCAGGGGATTCCAGGGCATCCTAAATCTCACACCACAGTCCTTTTAAATTAAATCCATGTTAAGATTTTCTAGGTTACTGATGGCCAATAGAAATAGTATATAAACATAACAATATTTTATTTTTTATTTTGGGGGTATAGGCCACAGTCAGAAGTGCTCAAGGCTATCTCCAACTCTGTGCTCAGGAGAGAGGACTTGAGGTGCTCAGAGCAATATGCAGTACAAGAGATTTGAACCAGGGTCAGTGAGGCACAACGCAAGTGCCTTAACCACTTGGCTACCTCCCCAGCCCTCATACAGATATTATTTCTTACTTTTCTAGCAACCACACTATAGAAACAGATGGAAATAATTTCAGTAACATGTTCTAATTTATCTAAAATGTTTTATTTTATTAAGTAACCAATATAATTTATGAATTAGTTCTCTCTAGATCTAAATCTTAGAGATTAGATATATGTCTTTTGTTTTTGAGGTGGGCTTTCGGGAACTATTTTTTGTGGTTTTTGGGTCACACCGGACAGTGCTCAGGGGTTACTCCTGGCTCCATGTTCAGAAATTGCTCCTGGCAGGCACAGGGGACCATATGGGATGCCGGGATTCGAACCTATGATCTTCTGCATGAAAGGCAAACGCCTTACCTCCATGCTATCTTTCCAGCCCCTCAGGAACTATTTTGGCCTCAATGCTCAGGGATCAAAAGCAGCAATGGCCAGCAGATAAAACACAGTCCATGTGCAGGCAAAACGTGAGCTCCACACTGCTGAACTCTCTCTGACCAGACGCATCTTTTAATGCAGGACAAACTTGAATTGAGACTAATAGCATTTCAAGCTCAGTAATCATAGATACCCAGAAATCTCTTTTTAGTACAGTACAAATCAGAACAAATAATAAAAGTCAAGTAATGAACATTCTTTTCTCTGGCTAATACAGCAACTGCCACAGTAAATACCTGGTACTGATGGAGACTCTCCTAGTGATCATTACTATTGAAAAAGTCAAGAAGGTAAAGATGGCAACAGTCTTCAGAATTATCCATATAATTAACGCAATTTCAATGAAAATCCCAATTAATTTTTGTGAAAATGTGGACTGATACTAGAGTTCAAAGTAAATGCAAAAGATATACAGTAACTAAAAAATCTTAACAAATTGGATTAATCACATCTTCCCATTTCAAAATTTGCTATTAAGCAACAATAATCATGTTGAGTGAGTCAGAGGAAAAGGGATCGACATAGAATGAAGCGTTCATTTGCAGGATTTTTTAAAAAATAACATAGAATAAGAATAATACTCGGGGCCCGGGAGATAGCATGGAGGTAAGGCGTTTGCCTTTCATGCAAAAGGTCATCGGTTCAAATCCCGGTGCCCCATATGGTCCCCCGTGTCTGCCAGGAGCAATTTCTGAGCATGGAGCCAGGAGTAACCCCTGAGCACTGCCGGGTGTGACCCAAAAACAAAAACAAAAAAAAAAAAGAATAATACTCAAAGATAATAGGAATGATGGGGTAGTTTAGTGAGAGCAGAGAAGGGACTACTAGAGCAATGATAGTTGGAAATTATTACTCTGGACAAGAACTTGGTCCTGAAAGGAGATAAAGTAATGTGCAAGATATCCCTTCAGTAACAAAAAATGCGAACTACCATGTCTAAAAAGAAAACTGGAATAGAGAGAGGGGGAGAAGAAAAGTATCTATCATAAAGGAAGACTGTGGAAAGAGAAATAGAAGAGGGGAGGGAAATTGGGGAAATTGGTGGCAGGAAATAAACACAAGTGTTGTAACATCATGTGATTGAAACTCAACTACCAACAACTTTTTGACTATGTCTCATAGTGATGTAATAAAGTATATTCTGTATCTTAACAAATTGAATTCATCACCTTCTCTTAGTTAAAAACTTATCATTAAGCAATGGTAATCAAAATTGGATTGATATATAGGTGGATGAAACATATTTGAGAAATCCCCACAACAAAAGAACCATATGTGGGGACCAGAGAAATAGCATGGAAGGAGAGCATTTGCCTTGCATGCAGAAGGATGGTGGTTCAAACCCCGGCATCCCATATGGTCCCCCGAGCCTGCCAGGAGCAATTTCTGAACATAGACCTAGGAGTAACCCCTGAGCGCTGCCAGGTGTGACCCAAAAACAAAACAAAACAAAACAAAACAAAAAAAAGAACCATATATGAGCAGTTGAATTTTTACATGTAGCATTGAATGGTAAATGAAAAGCATCTTCAAGAAATGGTGCTGGACTACAGGGAAAATATGTGTAAGCATAAAAGTGTGCATTCCCTGGAAACATTTGTACAAGTATTGCAACCATATGTGCAATCTGGTGAGCAACACAACCAAATGTGTGTGAGCTGCCCGTCATCACAACAACAACAAAGATAGAAGAAAGGGTAAAGGAGGAGAAATACTGGTGGGATAACTTGATATTCACAAGCAAAACAGCAAAGAATTTGAGCCTCTACCTCAAACCATTTAAACATTAACTTAAACAGATAAAAGAGAACTGGGAAGATGACTCAAAGGCTAAAGTACAGGCTTTGCATGCTGGAGCACCTCCAAGCATCACCAGGAGTGATTCCCCAAGCACCATGGGGAGGTGACTGAAAACAAAATTAAGGGGAAATGGCAAATGTTGCGAGGATGAAAAGGAAAGAAACTGGATACCCCCAATACTGGTGATGGATATGTGAATTTGTTCAGTTACTTTGAAAAATAGCCTGGCATGTCCGCAAATATTAAAGAGAAGTATCATATGACCCAACACTTTGATTCCTAGTAGTTACCTAAAACAATTGAAAACATGTGTTCCAGAATAATTTGGGGCCAAGCAATAGCTCAAAGCCTCGCACACAGGAGGCCCAGGTTCAACCCTTGGCACCACCAGATCCCATAAGAACCACTGTCAGAGTAACCCCAGGAGATTTCTGGGTGTGGCCCCCAAAACTGGGGAGTGACAGTACATTGAGAGTGCATTGGTTAGGGTCCATAAATGGGATACAGCTAGTCTGGGTTCAATTCCTACCACAAAATAATACCCCAAACATCCTCAGATGTAGTAGCTCCAGAGACTACTGAGCATTGCTGGGGTAACCCTGATGGTCCCACCACTGCAGGGCCTTAACAAAACTGTATCATCAGAACCTGTAATCAAACCGCCTGTCCAATTGGCCAAGAATCACTGGGAGTGACCCCCAGGTCCCTAAGCACCTGGTGAAAAAAATCCTCAAAATCTGTGCATAGTTTGGAATCAGACTTAAACATCCAAGCCAAAGTCAACGACAACAGAATCGATACCCAATCTACAACAAGCTAAACACAGAGGGAACCAGTTACACTAGCAGTCCGGAGGGCAAATGAGGGAGATATGGGATGCGTGCTGGGAACAGGGGTGGAGGGAAGACAAACTAATAGTGGGAATGGCTCTGGTTCATTGTCACTATGTACTTTAAATATTACTGTGAAAGACTCGTAATTTACTTTGTTCACAACAAAAATTAAAAATTGTGCATAGTTTGGGATTGTGTATTAGGCTTAGGTAATAAAGAACATATCTTGCATGTTTAAGGCCCTGCATTTGATCTCCTACACTGCATGTGCCCCTTCCAGCACTGCTACATATAGCCCTAATATGCCCTGAGCACTGCTAGGCACACTCTGCTGAGTACAAACACCACTGGGAGAGTTCACCTTTCCAGAAGTTTTGTAGGAGAGAGAGAAAGAGATCTCGGGAAAAGACATTTTACTTGCACTTAGTTGACTCTGGTTCGGTCCCCAGCACTGTGTATGATTTCCAGGCACTGCCAGGAATGATCTTTGAGTGCAGAGCCAAGAAGTGCTCCTGAGAACTTCCAGGTGTAGGCCAAAAACCAAAATATTCTAAACACAGAATTACCATATAACCCATTAATTCTGTTCCATGGTATCTATTAAAAATTGAAAGTCAGGACTCAAGCAGAACTTTTTTTTGTTTGATTTTTGAGTCGCATCTGGCAGCGCTCAGGGATTATTCCTGGCTCTGTGCCCAGAAATCACTCCTGGCAGACACGGGGAACCATATGATATGGGATTTGAACCACCTTCTGTCCTCGATCAGCTGCATGCAAGGCAAACGCCCTACCACTATGCTATCTCTCTGGCCCCTCAAGCAGAATTTTATACCAATATTCTTTGTAGCATTATGTTCAGTAGCCAAAAGGTAGAAAGCACCTAAAACCCTCATCAAATGATAAAGTATAAACAAAGTATATCCTGCCAATGAATATTTGATTCATGTTGCCACGTGGAAGAAACTCAAATAATATAAGTCAGAAACAAAAAGAAAAATATGTATGAATCTCTTTATTAAGTGTCTACACTTGGGCCCGGAGAGATAGCACAGCAGCATTTGCCTTGCAAGCAGCCGATCTAGGACCAAAGGTGGTTGGTTCAAATCCTGGTGTCCCATATGGCCCTCCGTGCCTGCCAGGAGCTATTTCTGAGCAGACAGCCAGGAGTAACCCCTGAGCATTGCCGGGTGTGGCCCCAAAACAAAAAACAAAAACAAAAAAAGTGTCTACACTTGATAAAAAGAAAAAATGTATATAAAAAGAAAGTAGATTAGATTTTACCAGGATCTGGAGAACATGGAGTATAAAAATTTGGTGCTTAACAGTTACAGGGCTTCTGTGGGATATTGAAACAGTTTTGGAAATAGTGATAATTGCATGTACTGTGTAATCACAACACTAAATGCTATCCTTAAAACTGGATTAAAGGGGGCCCGGGAGATAGCATGGAGGTAAGGCATTTGCCTTTCATGCAAAAGGTCATCAGTTCGAATCCCGGTGCCCATATGGTCCCCCGTGCCTGCCAGGAGCAATTTCTGAGCATGGAGCCAGGAGTAACCCCTGAGCACTGCCAGGAGTGACCCAAAAACCAAAAAAAAAATGGATTAAGGGCTAGAAAGATAGTACGGTAGTTAGGGCACTTGCTTTGCAAGTGTCCAACCTGGATTCAATCCCCAACATCCCATATGGTTCCTCCAACCACCACCTGGAAAGAATAATTTGAGTGCAGAAGCAAGGATTAAGCCTTGAGCAACGCCAAG
>PVKC010023981.1:0-17062 GCA_004027635.1 Crocidura indochinensis | reverse complement strand
AAATGAAATAGAAAATGATGTTCCTTTTGAGTAATTCTTACCTTACATAAGAGTGAAGCATACTTTCAGTGAAAGACTACATTCAGGGTCCTCAGAGAGCAGTCTTTGTGTGGTAACATTATAACCTACAGCACCCAGTGTCTGTATCAGAAACTGTGCTCTTAACAGTTATTTCTATAATGCTTCTTTTAGTTTTAATTAAAATTTATATTTGATGGTGACAGAAATGGCACGAACACAAAGCCATTTGGGTTCAATAAGTGATTTTACTTTATTTTTGCCTAAGCAAAGTCTTATGACTTCTTTAAAGTTAAGTTAATCATATTCTTAGGAATAGAGAACTCAAGAAAAATTTAGATGTGTTATGATGCTCTGCTCAGCCCTGGTGTTACTGCAGCTGGCACATGGCATGCCTTTGGGCTCAGAAAGTTTAGGAAAGATAAAGTTAGGGGAAAAAATCTCAAGAGATAAAATGCATAACAAGGTTGGGGAGATATGACATATAAGGAAAGAGAGAGAGCAAGCTAAATATACCAGTCTTAGAATATCTAAAAGAAAGTTTGCGAGGGCCCTGATTGTCCTACAGAAAATCTTAAGTAGACTATGCAATTTGATGATTTATTTATTCCTTACTTTTCCAATAGGCATCCAAATAAGAAGAAAGTTTAACTGACCCAACTTAAAACAAGTGCCTTCATGAAATTTTCCCTCATGTCACATTACTTCATTCCCATATCCTTACTCCAAATCATAGCATGAATTTGAGTGTGAAATGGTACAAACATTAACTAGTGTCAAGAGAAAAGGAGTCATCTAGCATCAGAAAGGATAGTGCAATAATGATAGTTAGCATAATTTGGTATGGCATTAAAAAAGCATACTATTCATTAGTCCCACTTAGTCACAAATTTTTCCACTTTCCTCAACATCACACTAAGGTTAAATACTATTGGATGAGGTAACAGACTCAGGGAAATTGCCTTGGATCAGATGGTTGCTGAGGAGAGCCATGGTTATTCTAGAACCAGGAAGCAAACCAAGGTAACTGGATATTAGGGTCATTATAGTTTCATGTATTTCTGATGTTGGGCAGGGAAATGGAATTCTTTCATGTCACCTTTACTCCAGAATTCCTGATTGCTTAGAGACTAAGTTGAATTTCAGAAGCTAGTCAATCATGGACATGTGTCTTTGAAGAAGTAGGCAATTAATGGGAGGATGTTTATGTTGACAGAAACCAGGAATATACAGAAATTTAAGAATTTTTTAAAAAAAGACATTAAATAATTTTCAAATTTTTTAGGTTCAGATAAAAACTGATTCAAGTAATAAAAATGGTACATGCTACTTTTGTGTGTGTGTGTGTGTGTGTGTGTTTTTGGCCATACCTATTTGATGCTCAGGAGCTACTACTGACTAAGCACTCAGAAATTGCCCCTGGGTTGGGGGGGACCATATGGGATGCCAGGGGATCGAACAGTGGTCCTTCCTTGACTAGCGCTTGAAGGCAGACACCTTACCTCTAGCGCCACCTCACCAGCCCCAGTATATGCTACTTTTAAAAAGGAAGGTTTTAATGTCTTTTCAATCTTTTATAATATTTTATTTATAAATTGTGATGTTTCAGAATCTGAAAGTTAGGGAGAATGTCTATTAAAAGGCAAAATTTAAAAAAAAATAATGTGGTTTTTCTACATCTGGGGATTCTGTGTTCTTTATCAAATATTTTCTTTATTTCCCCCCCTCACATCTAAGTAAATATAGTTCAGTCAAAAACTACCTTGACTCAGGACTGAAGTTATAGTACAATAGGCAGGGAACTCACTTTGCATGCTGTCAATCCAGGTTTGATACCTGGTGTCCCATGTGGTTCCCCGAGCAATGTTAGGGGTAATTACTGAGCACAGAGCCAGGAGTAATTTCTGAGCAACACTAGATGTGACCCAAAAGCCAAAATTAATAGACAAAAATCCTATCTTACTTCACAAAATATAACAAAATAAAATAAAATGAAGTACTCATTCTCAGTGACTAACACTATACACTGTAACTCATTGATTTTAGAATATTAGCTAGCTGGTCTCAAAGTAGGTGACATTCAATTGCTGGATCCTATTGGATAAATAGACTAACATTTTGGGAGAAACATAACATGTCAATAAGTTTACATTTTCATCTATTCTCTGCTCTCCATAGCTAGTAATTTTGCTCAGAAGACTTATCATTTCCAAGGAAAGATTCAAACTCTCACTATGTTAGAAGATATCAATGCCGAGATTCCCGTCACCTTCATAACATTAATTATAGTTTTATAAGCCTGTGAAGCCAATCAATAAGGGAAGTAATATAACCTTGGAATAAATCAGATTATGGTGCCAGTTAAATTAGGTTTTCATATTACTCCTTAACATAACAGACAAACTATAAATGGAGCCTGCTTGAACAATTAGGGTCACTGGTATGGAAATATAAATAATATACTTAGCTAGAGTTATGCAAAGCAAGGTGAGGTTATTTTGTTCTTTGCATATGTAAAGTTCAATTACTAAATGCTATTAAATTGTGTATTGGAGGCCAGAGCAATAGCACAGCGGTACGGCATTTGCCTTGTACGTGGCTGACCCAGGACAGATCTGAGTTTGAATTCTGGCATCCCATATGGTCCCCCAGAGCCTGCCAGGATCAATTTCTGAGTGTAGAATCAGGAGTAACCCTTGAGCTCTGCCAAGTGTGGCCACCAAACAAACAAACAAACAAACAAAACAAATTCTCCAAGACTCAAATCTTTGTGTGCATGCTTCAGAACCAGAAGAGTGTCTTGTCAAACTTTGTAAACTTAGTTCATCATAAAATGCAGATCATGTGATGAACCCCTAAAGTTGATCTAAACAGAAAATAAGGGAACTCTACTTTCATGGAGGTCGCAATCTGTTGATAAATGTGTGGTGACTAACGCAAAAGCATGAGAATTATTTCGCATGAAATTGGTCTAGAAAAATTATGCTCTGTCATTTATCTTGAGTTATTTTTATCCAGTCATCGTCATAGGCATCATCATCAGTCATTATCATCTTTATCATCAGATTCACAACATCAATACCATTATGAAAACTGACCATTTTTGAGGTTTCTAATGTGCCGGTTTTGACTTAGACTTCTGCCTATGATTCATTTCTTTTTTATATATTTATATATTTATTTACTTATTGGTTTTGGGGTCACACCCAGCTGCACTCAGGGGTTAATCCTGGCTCTACATTCAGAAATCACTCCTGGCATGCTCAGGGGACCATATGGGATGCTGAGATTCGAACCACGATCCATCCTGAGTGCAAGACAAACTCCCTACTGCTGTGCTATCTCTCCAGTCCCTCCTTTCTTTTTTTAAAAAAATAAAATATATATTTATTTATCATTAGGTTTCTGATATGCATTTTTAAAATGCCTTTTTACAAATTATGTTGGAAGTTGGAAGATCAATCAAGTTCTGCCTGACCCGTGATTGAAAATCTCACACTAGAATTTATTTATTTTTAAACCAATATCATTTAGTGGCATACTAATGTTTTTAATGAGGCAAATACTGCTCTAGATGTCCAGGATAAAACAGATCAAAACTTACGTATTCATGAAGCTTAGATTCCTGTGGAAATCTACTCAAATCTTACTACGTACCAAAAGATTATTCTTGACTTTCTGTATATTACCTCACTGAATCATCACAATCACCTTAGAAGAAAGTGACATCTCCATTATATAAAAAAGAATATGGAGGCAGAAAGACTTTAACAAACCAGTCAAGCTTACTCAGGATATGAGAAGACCCAGGATGCCACCCCAAGCAGAATAAATCCATGTTTTTTGTTTTTGAGCCACACCCAGCAAAACTCAGGGGTTACTCCTGGCTCTGTGCTCAGACATCGCTTTTGGCAGACTTGGGAGACTATATCAGATAACATGGATTGAACCCAGGTTGAATTCGTGCAAGGCAAATACCCTACCCACAGTGCTATCATTCTGGCTTCAAAAAGTCCATGTTTTGGGGCCGGGCGGTGGTGCTGGAGGTAAGGTGCCTGCCTTGCCTGCGCTATCCTAGGATGGACCACGGTTTGATCCCCTGATTTCCCATATGGTCCCCCAAGCCAGGAGCGACTTCTGAGCGCATAGCCAGGAGTAACCCCTGAGCGTCACTGGGTGTGGCCCAAAAACAAACCAAAAAAAATCCATGTTTTAACCACAATCCTTTACAGCCGTTTTTTAAGTAAATCTATGACCAGAATATTCTGGGCCCTTGATAATTATTTGTTGAAATATGAAATGAAATGAAGGCCTGATCCCATGGTACTGCATCATTCATTGCTCCTCTAGGCTTTTTGAGAATAAGAACAATGTCTTCCTTAGAGACAAGAAAAAGGCCTACATGGAGTACCTGCTCAATAAGATGTCAAACACAGGAATGAATGAAACATCAGAGGTTTCTAAAATGACAATGATTCTAAACTTTAGCATACCTATGAGTTATGTTAGCAGTCTGAGAAATCTAAAATATAGATTCTAAAATATAGCCTATGCTCTTGAAATATTCTTGATCTATAGGCCAAAAGATCGTTTGTACACCTCCTTCTGGACACACTCTGTAAGACAGAGTTTACCAAGAAATAGAAGTTCTTTGCTGGTAGATCTTTGAGAAAAGGACATTTTTGGAGTTCTGAAGTCTTATGTTAGAGAAAATCTTGCAAAGCAGAAAGAAGTGATTTACTCCTCAGGAAACTCAAGAAAATTGCCTTCCATCCTCACACAGAATGATTCAGACCTGTAGAGTGTCAAGGTCATTGCTTGAGACAGACTTCACAGATTGTTATAAAACGTTGCATTCTCTGTCTTCTAACACTGCTGAGAGAGATACTGGCAGATGATTTGACTATATCCAAATACTTTTCCTAAGTCCTGGTTTGAATAGCAGCAATGAAATATCAGAGCTATTTCACTAAAACACTTCAAACATTAGAAGTTGAGAAAGTGGAAAAAAAAAAGAGTTCTCCAATTTCCTGCTTGAGGATGCAGAGAAAGACCCCAGCAAATTTAATACCAGCAAGGTAGGCTGTCCCTAGCCACAAGGGTGATGCCAGACTACTGCTATGGGCTTATAAAGGTCCTCTGCATTCCTCCAAACTTAGCTTCCGGATTTTCTGCTTGAGTCTGCAGAGGAAGACCCCAGAGAACTTAATCTAAGCAACATAGGCTGTCCCCACCCAAAAAGGGAGGTGCTATAGGAGTTCACAGCTGCTCTCATCTTCTAGCCAATGAACTCCACCATTACACATAGGATAAAAACCACACTACAAACATGACAATGGCAGGCCAACTCTATGCATAGAGAATTAAGATGGCAGCTCTGATGACCCAAGAAGAGTCAATCATCTAGTTAGCCTCTCAGGTAAGGAGTTTAAAGGAGAAATATGGAGTATGCTCAGAGAACTCAAAGAAAGCATAGATTGCATTGAATGAAGCACAAATAAACAAGAACATATAAAGATATACATAAAAAATTTCAAACTAAAATAACAGGTCTAAAAAACTGAGTAGACAAAACGAAACGTCAATGGAAAACCTCTCCAATGGAGTAAAAGCAGCTGAGGACAGAATCAGTGAGCTGGAAGATGAGATGCATAACAACTCCATATAGCAGAAGAGATTGGAAAAGATCCTTAAAGCACATAATTAGACAATGGGAAAAATGCACAAAGAATATGAGCAGATGAAAATAGAAGTCTTCAATAAATTCAACAGAAACAATATAAGAATAATTAAAGTCCCAGATATACAGGAACAACATCCCTAGGAAGATTCAATAGTGAAGGACATCATTGCAGAGAAATTCCCAGAGATAAATACTGCATGCAACCAAATTCTGCTTTTCCAAAGAGTACCAGCTAGAAGAGACCCAAAGAAAAGTACCTCAAAACATATCCTAGTCACAATGATGAATCCAAAAGATAGGGATAGAATACTAAAAGGAGCACCATCAGAAAGGTAAATTACATTCAAAGGAGCATCCTTAAGATTTATAGCAGACCTGTCACAAGAAACCTTCAAGGCCAGAAGACAGTCATAGAATATAGTGAATGCTTCACCTAGAACTGCATCCAGCCAGGCTTACTCTCAGGTTTGAAGGAAGTATACATAGCTTCACAGATAAACAACAGCTCAGAAACTTTACGGACTCAAAATCAGCCTTAAAAGAAAAACCTGAAAGGTCTACTTTAAGACAAGAAAGACCAAAGACACGCCAAATTTCTACTCAAAGATGGCACTAAATCTCATGACAATTATCTCTCTCAACATCCATGGACCCAATGCAGCAGTAAAAAGACACAGAGTGACAAAATGAATAAAAAGCTGAATCCAGTCTTCTGCCTACAGGAAACAAATCTGAAAAGACAGAACAAATATAGACTCTAAACCAAAGGTTGGAGGAAAATCATCCAAGCAAGCAACTCCCTTGAAAAAGCTGGAGTGAGAGTCAGGAGCAATAGCACTGTGGTAGGGTGTTTGCCTTTCACACGGCTGATCCAGGATGGACCTTGGTTTGATCCCAGGCATCCCATATGGTCCCCAAGCCAGGAGCAATTTCTGGCCACATCGCCAGAAGTAACCCCTGAGTGTCATGGGTGTGGCCCAAACCCCTCCTCAAAAAGCTGAAGTGGCTATACGAGGTTCACATAGTAAAATGGCAGGCTATAAAATTAACAGGCAAAAATCAATGGCCTTCTTGTACATCAGTTATGATAGAGAAGTAGTGGACATTAAAAACAATCCCATTCACATTAGTGTCACACAAGCTCAAATATCTTGGAGTCAACTTAACTAAAAAGGTGAAGAACCTATACAAAGAAAACTACAATACTCTGCTTCAAGAAATAAGCTGGCACATGAAAATGGAGATACATATTCTTCAAAGAAGTAGATCAATCTCTTTTGAAATTCATCTGTAACAATAAACACCCACTAATAATAAAATAATGAAAGGGTTATTAGAGCAACCCTTGGGAAAAGGAATATGGGAGGTATCGCTTTCCCTAACTTCAAATTGTATTACAAAGGTATAGTAATTAAAACAGCATGGCACTGGAGTAAAGACAGACACTCAGATCAGTGGAATGGATTTGAGTATTCAAAGAATATTCAGAGAATGTGTTCAAGATATACAATATAAATTACTTTTTGATAATGTGGCAAGAAATGCAAAATGGAGCAAAGAAAGCCTCTTCAACAAGTGGTGTTGGTACAACTGGTCAGTTAATTGCAAACAAGAGAACTCAGACCTTCATCTAACATCATTCACAA
This sequence comes from Crocidura indochinensis, assembly GCA_004027635.1. NCBI lineage: Eukaryota > Metazoa > Chordata > Mammalia > Eulipotyphla > Soricidae > Crocidura > Crocidura indochinensis. The sequence goes on along the minus strand of PVKC010023981.1, from coordinate 9,715 downwards.
AGGTTAAATGAAAATGGATTAAACACCTTGATATCTGTCCCAAAACCATGAGGTATATAAGTAAAACACTTTATGACATTGAGAATGAAGGCATCTTCAAGGAGGAAACAGCACTCTCAAAACAAGTGGAAGCAGAGATAAACAGATGGGACTATATTAAGCTGAGAAGCTTCTGCTTCTCAAAGGAAATAGTGCCTAGGATACAAAAGCTACCCACAAAATGGGAGAAACTATTCACCCAGTAACCATCAGATAAGGGTCTAATATAGAAAATAGACAAGGTACTTGTTACCACACCCCCCATTCTTCTTGTTACCTTACCTACAAGAAAGACTCTCCCATTTCTGGGAGGGGTCTTGGGGAGTTTACAAAAGGTTTGGCCTAGGGGGCAAAAAGGGGATTTGCCTGGATGAAGAATGGAGAAGGTAGCAGGAGAGAGATGGCTGAAAGACAAGTTAGAATGCAGGGCTGAATAGGAATCCAGCATAAATGGATATGGTGGCTAGAGCATAAATAATGCTGATATTTCCTGAAGCCTGCCTGTGAGTGAGTTCTCTACCCGTTGCTATCCAGAAGTTGGGGACCACTGGCTGGAGAGGAATTGGAGCCACGTGTTCCTGGACTGGAAGAGAAAGGCCTCCATCACCATCCATCTCCATCCAAGCCCATTCAAAGGGCTTTAATGCAACAGTACTGACAGAACTTAGCAAGAAAAAAACATCTAACCCCAACAAAAAATGGGGAGAAGAAAAGAACAGACATTTCCTCAAAGAAGAAATACAAATGGTAAAAAAGCACATGAAAAATGCTCCACAGCAATAATCTTTAGGGAGATGCAAATCAAAACAACAATGAGGTACCATCTCGCACCACAGAGATTGGTACACATTACAAAGAACAAGAACAATAAGTGCTGGCGGGGATGTGGAGAGAAGGAATTCTCATTCACTGCTGGTGGGAATGCCATCTAGTCCAGCCTTTATAAAAAAAAAGAATTTTGGAAATTCCTCAAAAGACTGGAAATTGAGTTCCCATATGATCCAGCTATACCACTCATATAAATATATCCTAGGAACACAAAAGTACATTACAAAAATGCCTTCTGTACACCTCTATTCATTGCAGTGCTATTTACAATAGCCAGACCCTGGAAACAACCAAGAGGCCCTTCAACAGAGGAATGGCCAAAGAAACTGTGGTACATATACACAGTGAAATATTATGCAACCAATCCTGAAAGATGAAGTCATGATATTTTCCTATACATGGGTGTACATGGAATCTATTATGCTGAGTGAAATAAATCAGAGGGAGAGAGATAGATACAGCATAGTTTTGCTCATCTATGGGTTTTAAGAAAAACAAAAGATTATTATATATATTATTGCAATAATGCCAGAGACAACAGAGATGAGGGCTGGAAGGACTGACTCTCGATGTGAAGCTCACCACATAGAGGGAAGAGTTTAGTTAGAGAGATTACTACACTAATTATCATGACAATATTAATGAGTGAGAGATGTAAAATGCCTGTCTTGAATACAGAGAGGGGGTGGGGAAGGAGGAAGGCATTGGTGGTGGGAAGGTTGCACTGGTGAAGGGGGGGATGTTATTTATTTATTTATTTTTGGTTTTTGGCCACACCCGATGATGCTCAGGGGTTACTCTTGGCTATTCGCTCAGAAGTCGCCCCTGGCAGGCACGGGGGACCATATGGGGAACCGGGGGATCGAACCACGGTCCGTCCTAGGTTAGCGCAGGCACCTTATCTCCAGCGCCACCACCCGGCCCCCTAGGGATGTTATTTTTATGACTAAAACCCAACTATAGTCATGTATGTAATCAAGGTGCTTAAATAAAGAAAAAAAATTAAATAAAAGTAATTTCCATTGGAATTAAAAAAAAAGGAACGTGGAAAAACATTTGCTATAAAAATGAGCACAAGGTGAAGAATCTGTTTCTACATGATCTCAGTATTATCATCTGCTAAATGAGAGGTTAATTGGATGATTGCTGATGGTCTTTCCATAATTTGTTGTAGCATTTATCATTGTTTGCATGATTGTTGGGTGCCAAGCACTATATGGATGGGAGGCTTCAACTTTATTGTGTCTGGTGTCTCATTCTCAGAATAATACAATTTGGCCTGTGGAATAAAATAATAAAAAAGGCCCTTATGCTTTCACAGCAATGTTATCTTTTCATTGATATAATATCAAAGGAAGCTGTGCTATGCAACTGGTTGAATGCTAAGTACTGTGCTAGACACTGGGAAAGAAGTTCACAAACTTACCAAGGTAGGAAGTAATGAGGTGTGAATCAACCTCAGGTAAATAATACTGAAACTTTGTCTTCTCATAATTTTTTTAAGTTTTTGTTTCAAAAAATCCATGTGCAAGTGGAAAAGACAGCTCAATATACTAAAACTTATTCTCCACATGAAGGTTTCCAGTTTCCTTTTTTAGTCCTGGGCACTGAGCTGTGAGTAACTCTTTTACAAACATGTTGTGTATGTAAAACATATATATGTTCATATATAAAAATATATATATCATATATATGATGTGATAACTTACCTCCCCTAAGCGTCACATCAGTAATTCCCCTGGCTAAAAAATCATTCAAGACCAGACTTCAAACCACTGCATAAGTATTTTAAGGAATGATGAAGGGAAGAGTCAATGTTTATTTGAATAATTATTCAGGAAATCCAAATATGTTGCCAGAATTTGAAGATCCAAGTCAATAGTTTTGATTATCTTCTAATTGTGATAAAATATGCTAGTTGTAAAAGGTAAAAAATTATTTTGTTTTGCAGAAAGAGATTTGGAAGTGATGTTCAAGAATAGGGTCCCTCTTGAAAATGACCAATGAATGGACATTTGGGGAAGTGGTACTTTAAGAGTCAGGCTGGCATACAAAGAAACTTTTCTGGGTCTCTAAAAATGATAGCTGCAAAGAATTTACAGATTCTGGGTCTGTATCTGGAATGATAACCTCCTATATCAGTAATCTGTGCAGTAAGGCTAGGGAAATGGCTTTAAAAGAAGCATAAGAAACCACGTGGAGGAATTGAAATTGATGGGGTAGAAATAACACAGTATACCAGTGAAGAGGGTCCCTTTGACACTGTGGAGGTTTGGAGGCAGATCTCTTTTTCTGCATAAGTCTCAGTTCCCCCATTTGTGAAATGAAAGTTTAGACCATAAAAGCTCTGAGACAAAACAGCTGTGAGGAGCTTAAGAGGATGAAGAGGTAAAACAAAATCTAAGTGAGCTCTGGTAGAGGGCAGTCAGAAAACCACTTGCTTCTTGGATCACATGCAAATCTAAACCTTTACAATGAAATGTAATCTTATATAGAAAATATTCTCACCTATTTTCACATATGATCCTTAGAATAACTTTATGAGGTACTTGGCTTCTCTCTCTGTGCTTTACCTGCGGGAAATGGAGGCTCATAGCTGAGTGTCCTACTACACCATCTCCTGATTTCAGATGCAGTGTTATTTCCAGGATGTCTTGAGAGGGTCTGCTCTCTGGCTTAGGGTCTAGTGCAGGAAAGATGTCCTGAATTCCATGACATCCAACCTGAGGCCATGCACTGCATGTTCTTTGATTTGCTCTCAGGGCTTTTCTCTTGGTGAGGGCAATTCAAATCTTGGAAAAAGGAGGAGAAACTAATTCATAGGGTATAGTTCAGTCTATTTAGATTTATTTAGCACCTTCTACCATGTTGTGATCTGCCACAATATAGAACTCCAAAGACTCAATAATGGTCAACAACAGACTTGGCCCCATCCTCTTGCAAGGTTGGAAGCTAGAAAAGCCCTTAACTAATGAGAGTATATTTGAAAATAACAAACACAAGTGTGGGCAATATTGCTGAAAGACGTTTCCAGACACTTAGAGTGGTAAGAGTGATATTGGGGTTGTCTGGAAAGGTCATAGCCTATTATAACTGAGATATGTCATTGGTTCTAGCACAGATTTAATGAGACCAAGGGCTACAGGAAAGAAGACCAAAACAAAGGCTCTGTTTTACTTCCTTTGTTAAAACTCTAACTTCCTTAAATGGGCATCTTGAAAAAAAGGAGAGAGAAAAATAGTTTTAGGGGCGAATATTTGTCTGCTTCCTTATGATCACAACTGCTTTGAGTAGGGAAGTTGAAAGTACTTTAGATGCAAAGGGTTTTTAATGTAAAAGGGATGACCCAAGCAGGTAGGACTGATGTGGGGTTCAGCCTTTGACTTGCCTTGTAAGAAACATATTGTCCCCATCAAAGTGGATCTCCCAGATTTGCTAACTAGCTTTCCCCTCCTATCCACTCTAAGAAAACTCATGAGGATGTCACCCATTGAGCAAATGAACAAGCTTTATTTTGGAATGAACAAGAGCATCTATGGGACTTCATCTTGTTTACCCAGGTTTCAATAGCTTTAACTTCCACGCCTCCTCAACACGTTTCTTGACTAGTAAAGTAACAAGAAATCAAGTATGAATAGATATTAGAAGAGTAATTTAATATATATATATGACATTTTCTTGGATCTTTTTCTTATCAATTCCAAGGCCACAATTTCCTTATCTGTACCACAGAAATAGTGATGTATACTTCAAGAAACAAGCCCTTAGACTTCACCAGAGTTTTTCATTCTATAGATACAATAAGACTTTGAAAATGAGGTAATTTTCACTAGGTTGTCTAGTTGATAGTAAGAGATAAGAAGAGAGCACAAAACTTCTGATTTCCTAGTTCTAGTGCTCTTTCTATAAGTAAAGTTTGTACCCCTGTACTGTGGAATATAGTTTTTCTGCCCTCAGTGTGTCAAATATCACCCCACCCCTAGGTAATCACTGGAATACTGGGTGAGAAAGAGAGAGAGACAGAGACAGATAGACAAAGACAGAGAGAGAGAAAGAGAGAGAGCCTAAATTCAAGGTCCAGAGGGAATCTTAAACTTTCAATGTGATGCACTTATTTTGGTTTTGTATCACATCATGGGCACAAATTGAAAAATTTTTTTCTGCTTTTGTGAACCTTCATTGGATGAAGCAGATTTGTCTGTTAGAACACTGACCTAAAAATAACCTATGCTTTTCATGCTAAATACCACAGAGTTCTGTGGTGTGGTCAGTGTTCCACTTCCCTCTGTTCTGGGCAGCTAATGTTTATGTATGAATGGCCTCAACCCTAGATTCTTGAAGATACTGTGACATCATATTGGCTGCCCTGCTGTCAGGTTCATATCATGATATGATATGTGTCAAGAGGCCACTGCCATCTCTCGTTTCCTAGACTTAACTCCAAATCTGTCAAGAAGAGCTGTTTGGTTTCTAAGTCACTGTATGCTAAGGGAGAACAAGTAACATTGCTTTTAGTTCACCAATGTGGCTGAGGGAATTTGTTTTCTGTCATTCTGTTTATTCCCCCTCACTTTGAATCCCCTTTTTAAAAGAGTAGGAGAGACAAGAAACCAATTCATGTTATTCTCCAAATATTCTAGAAAATTTAGGAAATGATAAAGTACCTCTGAAAGCCCTTTTCAGCTATCTATGTGCCTGCCATTCAGAGGGAAAGCTTTCTCTTGGCACATAATGAAGTCAAATTAGGTCCAGAGCAGACTATACTTGGTGCATGGATGTCAAAGAAATACTCTTCTGAAAAACCATTTTCTTCCTCAGCATGTTCAGGAGAAAAGAACTATTGGTTCATAGTGCCAATGGAAAGCAGAGTGAGAGTTTGAATAATCTCAAAAACAGATATGGGTAGGGGATCTGATTGTCTTGCTTAGGACCTGAACTTCTTCAATTTTTGATAAAGTCAGGCCATTCTAGATGCCTCTAGGATTTAGGAATGTCAGAGGTGACAGTATTTCAAGTTACAATTCAGGAGTAAAGTGGTTTTATTGAAATTCAGTGGGGCAGCTTGGGCAGGCTTCATTGGACAGATGTTAGCCCATCTCTTTGGCAACCGAAGAACAAAGGTTGGGTGTGCTTGGGGATCAGGATGCTGTGTCCAGACCAGTGGACAGCCTCCTGAAAAGCTCTTTGAGAAACTATTCTAGTGACTGGTTTCCATAACCGAAAAATTTCACGAGAATTAGAGCAAAAGGGAATCCCCAGAAATTAAAACCTAAAGAGTTTCATAATCTCTGAGCAAAAGTAAATCATTTCTAGGAGTGAACCCCACAATGCTAATAGGTTTTTAGAGTCTCCTCTAAAGAGATCTTTCCAAGGCTTGAGGAGAGACACATCACCCCCAGCATCCTAAGTGAAAGCTCCTAAAAGGCTTCTATAGTGCTTGTTGTAGTCCAGGCTCCATGTCTGTCTTTCTGAGTTCAAGAAACTTTAGAATATATGTTCATACTTCAGAAACCAACTCAGAGGACCAGCTCACCTATCCTCTGGGCATGGGATAAGAACATTGGATTCTTTTCTGTCTTTTTCTATTTTAAGTTTTATGAAGTTGTATTTCAGGCATATAGTAATAGTGAATTAGGGCCATTCCAACCACGATTATTGACCTCCCTCCATTATAGAAGAACATTTAATTCTGTTGAAATGCATTAGGAAGGTAGGTGATGAAAATCTTATTTATTCTCTTGGGTTCTGTAACTGAGAATTAAAGCAGCACAGGTTGGATAAACAAGATGAACATACACATTTTATTTAATATCTGTATGTCTATATGGGAGTCTTCACAAGGAAAATGAGGGGATAGAGAGATAGTACAGGGCTAAGGTGCTTGCTTTGCATGCAGCTAAGCTTGGTTTGATCCCAGGCACATCATACAACCCCCAAACACAGCCAGAAGTGATCCCTGAGCACAGATCCAGGAACAAAATCAGCATACAGGCAGTACCCCATGAGAAAATTATTAACAAATACAGAGGAGAACCTAGTGGAAGGTAAAAAATCATTGTAGTTGGTTCATTTCCACATTTACTGCCCATATGATACAGTGATTATTTAGCAGAATGCCTAGAATGCAATGTGCCCTCCAAAAGTGACAAACCAATCTAATCTAAGACAATAAAGTTTGAAAAGATATATGAACTCCTATATTCTTTACAGTGCTATTTACAATAAACAAAATCTGGAAACAACCCATGTTTCCAATGACAGATGAGTGGATAAAAATGGCAATGGTATATATACATAATGGAGTACAACTATGCAATAGGAAAAGATGAAATTTTGATTAGTGTTATATAAAATAAGTTAAAGGAGAAAGTCATATGCCATATGGTCCCACTTCCAGTGGTACATAAAGAAATAAAGCAATGAAATAAAACTGTGAGTGAGGTCATCAAGGGCAAGGGGAATAGCGGGAAAGAGGCAGAAAAGAAGTAATCAAGAGAGTGTGATAAAGGTGGAGGGACCTTGGTGTTTAGTTGATGGGTGTGGTACAGGTACATTGTATGCCTGACTCATAAACTTTGCATTATTACAAAACAACCCAAAAAGTTCCACAAGGGAAAAATCAGAAAGAAATAAAATAGCTATTGAATATATTTTAAAAAAATATTTTATTGAAACCATTGTGATTTACAAAGTCCTCCATAGTTGGGTTTCAGACATACAATGAATCAGGGCCAATACCACCCCCAGTGTCTACCTCCCTTCACCACGTTTCCAGAGAGTATCCCATACCACCACCCTTTCCCTCCCCCACCCAGCCTGCCAGTAATCAAGACCATTTACTACACTTTAGATAGAGTTTGAGTCTCCTGATTTCATTGTTGTTGACTTTGGCTTGGATATTTAGTTCTGTCCTTTTTTCCTTTTTTTTTTTACTCCCACCAATGCACCTGAGACTGCTTGGCCCCCTGACCCCATCCTTTTATATTTGTATTTCTCCTCCTCCACTCTGTCTGTTTCTTTTCTTTTCACCATACTTCGGGACTAATCGTGTTTGAGACAAAACATACCAGCCAAACTGGAAATTAAAGTTGAGGGGCCGAAGTAATAGCGCAGCAGTAGAGCATTTGCCTTGCTCGTTGATCCAGGATGGACCTGGGTTCAATCTCCAGCATCCCATTAGGTCCCCCAAAGCCAGGAGAGATTTCTGAACGCATAGCCAGGAATAACCCCTGAGAGTCACTAGGTGTGGTCCAAGCACCAAAAAAAAAAAAAAAAGAAGTTGAAACTTTTTGTTTTGTCATTTTCTTAGGACAAGCTGGAACTCTACCCACCCTGTCCCCACCACTTTTGTCCCAACCAAGGCCTTACACAAATTAAGATGTCATATGTTATCAGGAAGCTATCAGGGTTTAAATGGGGATGAGAGAACTAAGCTTGGTGAATCTAGTTCCAAGTATTCTAAGTATGTATATGATTCTCAGAAAGTTTTTCTGAAGTCCATAAATACCGACGGTAAAAGTGCCTTTATCCTGGCTGTGCTAGAGTTTGAGTCATTCAGCTTAATGTAAAACACCTTTTGGTAGAGGGTGGTTTCACTGTGCCCTCAGTTATACCAGTGTTTTTCAACCTTTTTGTGCAAAGGCACACTTTTTTCCTGAAAAAAAAAATCACGAAGTACACCACTGTTAGGAAGTGTTAAAACATTTAACTCTGTGCCTATGTTTACTATATATAAAATAATTCTCTTGAATAGGAATCAAATAAACACAAAGAAATTATTTTATAATTACTTTATTATGAAATAATATAATGATTGGTCTATTTGTGAGCCAAAACCGCATGTTACAGATAAAATTGGATTTTTTCCCACGTCACACCAGAATATCTCGTGGCACACTAGTATGCCGAAGCACAGTGGTTAAAAATGGTGATACCATTAATAAAACTGGATAAGTATGTCCTTAATCAAAAGACAGTTCTGGGCTCTTGATGAACTTAAAGGTCTTTCATACAGTCTCTTAATGCTTTGATACTGGTGATTCTCTGCCATGCAAACTGTAGTTCATTACAAAAGCCAAATGATATGGTGTTGCTCAGGCCTGGAGGTGATAGATTTTATTCAATCCATGTTGTCAGAACTTGAGGATTCTAGGGTCACTGGAGAATAACAAGGATCTGCTGTATGTAAGGCATGCATTTTGCTATACTCTTATCTCTGGTCTGTCTCCTTAATCATCTACAGTGTATCAACTAGATCTAAATGCTGGTGGTATGGCCATATATGAACAAAGTTTTTGTGAAATTTATATTACAATGAGGTTATGATGCTAAAAAAGATCATGTATAATTATCATATAATATTATATTATAACATATTATACATAATATAGTATATTACATTGCATACAAAATTAATATGGTATGATACGTTATGGTGAGGCACAGTACAGTATAAATCAGTGCTAAGATGAAAAATAAGCAGCAGCAAGATTAGGAATGTCTTCTCCAATGGAAGTGACATTTGTGCAGAATCAGATAAAGTTCAACTATCATAATGTCAGTGAGTGAGGGAAGCAGAAAGCCTGTCTCAAATATAGTTGGGGGTGGGAGAGGAGGGAGATGGGGCATTGGTGATGGGAAAGTTACACTGGTGAAGGGGAGTGTTCTTTTTATTACTGAAGCCCAACTACAATCATGTTTGTACTCACAATGTTTAAATTAAGATGTTATTAAAAAATAAAGATTGGAGCATATAAATATTTGTAGTGAGAATGATCCAGGAAAGGGGAATGACAACCCCACTTTTTGGGACATAGGAAGGAAATATGGTGATTAGGACCCCTGAGTG
>PVKC010023980.1:0-17063 GCA_004027635.1 Crocidura indochinensis | reverse complement strand
AAAAATGTAAGTACTAAAATTTTGATAGATTTAACTTTGAAATCACTAGAAGAATGTGATTTTTTTCAATTTACTTAAATTAAATAATATTTTTCAATTTACTTAAACTAAATGCATCATGTAATTGACATGACTGATTATAATATATTTGTTTCTAGGTAAGGGAGAACAAAGTTATCAAAAATAAAGGAAAATAAAAAGAGAAGAAAGTTAAAAAAAAAAAGGAAGAAAAAAAGAGTACAGTAGCAAACACATTTGTGAAAAGTATTGTATCTCCAATGAAGTCATTAATACAATGGCAGAAAGCTAAGTAAACTCTTGTTATTATATATCCAGGATGTTAGTTTGGTGTGTTCCTAGAGGGATGACAGCACTAAACAAACCAAGTTACCCAAAGTTTCACAGCACTATTACTGATACTACAAATTTTAGGATTTGTACCCAGCTGCCAGAACTTCTGGAAGAAGGAAGATATGGGGAGAGGGTGCCCACACTTGCTCCAAGAAGCCCTGTGATATCAACCTCAGAACCCATATACCTGAAGTTTGGTCAAATTTGGTCACCGAAGTTCCGAAATTATCATAGAGGGTCAGTGATGAGGCAGGGTTATCAGAAAAATGGCTATTGTAGGTAATGAATGTAGCAGGCATCCTTTCTTCTGCAGGGTGGGGGCTTGACCCGATGTCTCCTTCTGAAATGACCAGCCTTCTGTTGCATGGTCAGTGTACCCATGATCTTTCATAGCTCAGTTTACATCTCATTCATGAGTGAGTCTATGGAGCTGGCTGGTTCAAACATGGAGACAGCGTTTGTGGGAATGGTTACAATTCTATTTTTGTTTGTACCAACACCAAAGGTTCTATACACAAAGCATAAACTCATCTAGCCAAACCAAATCTCAAAGGAATATAGAAAATATCATGTAAGCACACCTCTTCCACCTCCTAGACCACAGTTTATGTTATAAACCAAAGCCACTCAAAACTGGTGTTAGAACATTTGTTCAATTTCATATAACACTCTACCATTGTTTTTTACAACTGCCCACCTTCTGACCAGTTCTACATTCAAGCTTTAGTTTTATAATGGAAATACTAATTTAATTGTCCTATTAGTATATGTCTTATAGCTGCAAAACATGTTACTGCTTTTACCAAGGTCCTTTTTACTTCTGATTATTGACCCCTAGTGTTATTCCTCCAAAAGTTTTGTTGCCTTCATAATGTGAATCTGTTTAATTTAGTTGTTTAATGACTATTATATTTCACTTCACAGCAGAAATAATGTGCTTTATATTACAGCAAATTCATCCTCAAATATAGTCAGAAACTCACATGACTGAAATGATCACAAGGTGAAAAAAGGAGAGTGTTATTTGCATAGTTCAGTACCTTTTGTGTCATGTGGGAACAAGAAGAAAATAGTTAACTTCCTTTCACCTTTACTTCCTATTCTGCTCATTTTTTAACTTTTGACTCTGCTTCCACAGGACTATGCTCACAATCTCAGTCTTGACATTTATTCCTTCTACTGTGTATGATGCTAAGATATGGGTATTCATTTTCTGTACTAAAGTCTGAGGAGGACTAGATCTCTATTTCTTTTACTGCTTGTTTCAAGATATGAAAGCTTAAAACATGCTTTGGTGTCATTGATAATGGTTCTTGCTACAAGTCTAAGGTCTGAGCTCTCATTTAAGGTGAACTTGGATGAAAGTATTTGTTTGAGAAAAGTGTGTGTGATGCTTCAAATTCAATCTTAATAGTCTAACAGCTAAATAGAATGTTGAATCAAGTCCTCAAACTTGAATAGGTCCTCGAAACAGTCAATGTAGAAGAATATAAAAACTATTGCTTTACGGAACCAAAACAATAGCACAGTGGTAGGACATTTGCCTTGCATGTGGTCAACCTGGGACAGACCAGGGTTCGATTCTTGGCGTCCTATATGATACCAAAGCCCGCCACGAATGATTTCTGAGTTTACTCCTGGAGTAAACCCTGAGCCCTTCTGGGTGTGGCCCCCAAACAAACAAAAACCACAAAAACAAACTATTGTTTAAGAAGGAGAAAAGGATCCTATACAATTTTATATATACTAAGTATTATACTTAAAAATACCTTTTCTTAGAAGTTGATCTTAACCTGAAAATAAAGTGTTTATTCTAAAGTTTGATTTCCAAGTTGTTTTTCATAAGCAAAGCATTTTAATATTGATAATAGAAATAAATTAATCCCAGATTACATCTTTCCATAATACTGTTCCTGCTTATACCCCATCTTGATCCTCCCTTCTCTCTCCATTGAATCCCTGCTGTTATTTTTCTCTTTCCAAATGTGTTTCCTCACAGATGGCTAAAATTTTCTCTTAAAAACATGAGTAAAGAAGCACAGGGTACTGCTCAACTCCCTGCAAGAACATGAAATCTTATTCAGAACAGAAGAAAGCCTGTGACTTAATTTGTTCTTGGTTCTTCTTCTTTGGTCTGTCCTCACAATTTCAATTCCTCTTTCTCTATCTGAAACTTTCCCCTTGGCTTCCGCCTCGGCATTTATACAAACTACACAACGCTACACTACACTACACAACACTACATTACAATACACTTTAGAACAGCTTTGGCTTCTATATAGAACATCATTCCTTTAGGTAAAAAATAATTGTCTCCCTTTTCTTGAAGATAAGACTTTCTACATAAATATTCCTCAGACTAAATTGTTAAAAATTTTAACCCCACATCTTCAGCCATTCTCTGCCCTGGCCTTCCTTTCTTTCCCTTTTCCATATCACTTTCACTTTCATTTTATTTAAATTATTTTATTTTTATTAATTTGTTTTTAATGGATTTACAAAATTATACATCGTTAAGTTTTAGTTATATAATTTTCCACCATGAGTTATAAATTTATTCAAAGTTTTTCAGTTACACAATTTTCCTATCATATCACCAGTGTCAATTTACCTCTATCCATGTCTTTAGATTCCCTCTCTACACCCCTGCGTGCATTCTTCACAGGCATATTTTTAAGTTTGTTTTTTTGCAATGTAAGTCTATGCTTTCAGTTTTGTTGGTTCCCTGGTTCAAATTTATAGTTAAGTAATATATCTAGGAGCTAGAGAGATAACACAGTAGATAAAATGCTTGCCTTGCACATGGCCAACTCGGGTTCAATTTCCAGTGGACTTCAATGGTCCACTGAGACCCACCAGGAGTGATCCCTGAGGGCAAAAATAGAAGTAAACCCTAACTACCATCAAACATGTCAAGGAGAAAGAAATAATGAAAGAAAAGGAGGAAAATAAAGAAATAAAAGAAAAGATAAAAGAAAAGAAATAAAAGCCAAATCTTCTATGACATGGGTATATCTGAAGGGTCCCTGCCTCATGATTTACCTTTGTTTGCCTCTTCAGTTTCTTGTCTTCCCTATCCTCAGTTCTAAAGTCCACACTATTGAGTAATCTATATGTCCCTGGCTTCTATACATTGCTTTCCCTTGTGCTATTATTCTGTATGCCACAGATAAGTGAGTTCATCCAGTATTTGTCTTTCTTCTTTTGTCTCATTTACTTTGCTCATCATGGTATCCTTCAGTTTCATTCAGTTGCAGAGAATTATATGATTCATTTATCCTTGCAACTACTTTCACATTCTAAGTTATGTTCTAGTTACTAATTTACTATATGTTCATTTTCTTTTTTTGTTGCTACTAGAAAATAAGTTCTAAGAGAACAACTATTATTTTTTGTTCTTGGATTTGTTTTGTTTAGAGTCTATAACCCATTAATCAGGATTTAGTTCTGACACAGCTCAGGAATCATCCTGGAGCGTTCAGAGATGGCAGGATGGAACCTACAATAACTGAGATGAAACCCAGATGAGCTGCATGCAAGGCAAGTGCCTTACAAGCTAAACTATCTTTTTAGATGCTAAAGGGTAAGAATCTTTAAGTGTTCAATAACTATGTGAGATGAGTTTGGAATAGTACTAGAAATAGTGCCATTACATGCTCAATAAATGTGGCTGAATATGCCATAATCAACATTTGATAAAATTCTCTACTTGATCTGCAATATAGTCTGAAGACTTGGGAATGCACTAGAAAACTAGGGTACTGACAACTCTGAAACCCAATATATCATGTCTGGGCCCCATTATTTCTAATGACCATGAGATTTCACATCCTTAAAAAGACAAGGTCCCTGTCCTTTTGCTATACTGAAGAAATTACAGAATACAAACCTCCATGCATGTAGACCTTAAAGATTTAAGAGGGTGATATCTCTGGGGATTTCACTGGGGAAAAATTACACATAAGAGACCCAATATTAAGCCTTTGGAAAAATAAGAAGAAAAATTGCCCAGCCCTGACATAGCCTGAAGGCACAAAGACCACATCTCTTTGAAAGGCAAATTCTGGCTCTTGGAAATGCAGAAACTAAGGCACCACTCAAAGAGAAGATGCCTCAGCAAAAAGGTTAGTGGATAATTTGAAGGTCTTAATAAGAATATGGAAAGACTACTAAAAATGCTGTTTTCCCAGGAACAACACTTAGGTTTATTTTTATATATGAACAGAACTCCAGGTCAACAGGTCAACATATTTTGGAGAAATTGCATATAACCTTTCCCTAAAAGTTTAAAAGCTATGCTCTACTTTTCCATTCTGGAGCTGTTGCTCTCTCTCTCTCTCTCTCTCTCTCTCTCTCTCTCTCTCTCTCTCTCTCTCTCTCACACTCACACACACTCCTTTCTTCTCCCTCTCCCTCCCTCTCTCTTTCCTTCCTCTTTCTCTCTACCTCTCTCTTTCTCTCCTTTCTTCTCAACTACACAAAACAATTTTCCTCACTAAACAATCAAGCAGAAAGAAAGCTAGAATAACGGTGAAATGAAAAGCAAAATAGCCTTTTGGGCAGTTTGGGCTTGTATTGTGTTGCTTTTTGGGCTGTGCCCTGTGATGCTCGGGGGTTACTCCTAGCTGTGCACTCAGAAAATAGGCCTGTTGTTGCTTGCAGGATCATCGAGATGCCAGAATCAAACCCAGGTTGGCACACCTTACCCACTGTACAATAGCTCTGGACCAGCAAAATTATTTGGGGAGGGAGGGTATTCTCAAGTGGTGCTCAGGTTTCTATTGAACACTAGCAATAATGAGTCTGATACTTCTTGAACTAAAAGTATAGGGATACCAGGACTATTCTTGGCGGTGTTTGGGGGGTTCTCCAGAGATATATCTAGTGATGTATAGAAAGCCATATGGTCCTAGTGATCAAATTGGGGTACTACACATGCAAAATCTGGCAAGATCTGTGCCACAATTTGTGGACTGTATTCCTGGCCGAAAAGTTTTAAAACATTCATTTGAAACATAAAATTTCAAATAAACTTTGGAAAAAATAATGTTCTGATAGGAACAATTTACAAAACCAAACAAAAAAATCTAAAATCGATGAGTGTTTGAAGATAACATGGCAAGAATACATATGGACTGTCATTTAAAATTTGAATTACTTAGGAAATGCTTATTTTAATCTATGTTGTTCTTCTTTCACCATTCTATTAGAAACAAAGATATATTGATCATAATAATATTGACTAAAGTTCTTTCTAAGGAGGAAAAACTCTTAGCCTGTGTTTTTCCATTGGGACTATGCTATTTAAAACATTATGCCAGAAAAGCAAGTGAGCATGACTGTTTAATTACAGTAGAACACACTACCAATTCAACTATTGATTTTACTTCATTTGTCATTTTATAATATATGGCATACTTTTTCATCCATTCTGCATAATGTTCAATATAGAATTTTGTGTTTATAAATTCCTTTAAATATTTAATGCCTTTCCATTTAGAATCTTAAATCAAATGTTTTCTAATAGGCTAAAATAAGCATCCAACTAAAATAAAAAAATAAAGAGATATCGATCAAATCTTGGGATATATAAGAATTTTTAAAAAATAAAAACCATGTATCTGACTACTAAAGGTGTCACATTAAACATATATATTAATTAGAATTTATGGATTAATAATAATAGAACTCTGTAATGGCAGAATACAGTACAGCAGTATATAATAAAATGTAATTCATATATGCAGGTACTATGGAAAGTGAAATGTAAATTTATGTGATTTAATAAGGTTGTTATTGAATAACATAAAAATTGAACAAGAAAAACCTTGGCTTTATTAGCATGAGATACAAATTATTCTCAAATTTTCTTTTGAAACATAAATTACATTACTATATACAGGAGTTCTAATATTCTCAGATAATTACGGAAAAGAAACAGTAATTTAGAAAGGTAATAATATTCTTAGCAATAAATTTAAGATCAATATAAATATTACCTACAGACATATAGGCATGTGTGTGGGTTTTTACGAGTTGTATCAAACTTACAACCATTGAGGTAACTTAGCTTTAAGTAGTCAATAAACAGAACTACCATAGTTGAACCAGGCAGCAAAGACGTTGGGTGATTTGTTAAACCTTACAAGTTTGAAAAATATATTAAGAATATTTTTGTGCAATTCAGTGACACCACTTTTGCTTTATTAGTAGTAGATCCATGCTAGCTTATGAATGGGTACTAATGAGTCTTATAAGACCGAATACTGATAATATTGCATGCCACCCAGACTATTTAAGGTGCTAATGTACAATTCCATTTCAAAAGAGCTGTCACTATAAAACCAGGTCAGCATGACAGTAGAAATCTATAAATATAGTGCCGATGTCGTATCCTATCACCTCGGGAAAGGGACACATACCCTTTCTTTTTTAAAAGAGGTTTCCATATGCTGCAGAAGACATGTGTGATAAATTAAGCACTTCTTTCTAGACACTGAAAACATAATAGTGATATAATTAATTACAGTCATATTCTTGTTAAAATTGCACAGAAAAATTACACCTTTTTCGATTAACATGAAATATAAGTGTCAAATCTGTAATAAAACCCTGATCAATAAAACAATAATAATTGTGTTGTTAAAAGCAGACATTGAAAGGTGTTCATGGCAACATATTTTAAAGGTTAGAAACCCTTTTAAAATAAACGGATTTCATCTTTACACTGTGTCATCTAAATCATTACTGTGTTTGTGTATACAATTATAATCAGACGATAAATTGCAGCTATTGAATGGATTAAGTCTGCACTTCTTGACCTCATAAATCTAAGATTGTCATAGCTTTAGAAAATGCTTGTGTAACAATCAGTTGATTACATGGCATGAGCAGCTGCGTGCATGTTAACTGGAAAATATGAAAGGGGAAGGGTAATGCAGAGTTCAATGATAGAACTTTATAACATATCTGCACTTTCTTTTTAACACTTTCAAACCCTTCCATTAGAATTTGCTACACATATTAGAAAGATTGCGCATCGAATCAAAGGATGTTAAAAAAAGCTTAAGCCAACACGAGGGTTGACTGAAACGCCAATATTCATTAAAATTATCCGAAATTCTATATTCATGTTAATTATCATTTTTAATTTCTATGTTTAAATTAAGACATTCCTGATGTACAAGTCATTAATAACAGTTTCAAGCACAGAATGTTCTAACATCTATTCCACCTCTAGTGTCAATTTCTATTCATAGTTTTCCATGTTTCCTAATACTTATCAACCTACCTCCTTGAGAAGCATGTTTATTTTTACTTCTAAAGCAGATTAATTGATATATAACTCGCAAACCATACAGTTTACTCATTTAAAGTGTACAATTCAGTGACTTTTTGTATAGTAACAGTTATTATATGCACAATAAATCTGAGAACATTATCATCAACTAAGAAAGAAACTGTTAGTTTTTATCAATGTATCCCCCAACCCCTTTCCTCTTTTCTTGATATTTGAGGTAAGATCTATAATCATTTTCCAAATATATATATATCATTATATATATAAACTTTATTTAAGCACTGTGGTTACAAAATTTTTCTGAGTTTCAGTCATAGAATATATACCACTCTTCACCATTGCACATTTCTGGTGCTCAGTGTCCCAATTTCCCTCCCATCCACCCTCCCCTACTTGCCTCTGGGTCAGGCATTTTATGTTCTCTCTCTCTCTCTCTTTTCTCTCTCTTTCCTTTTTTGACACTGTGGCTTGCACTATTGCTAATGAAGGAGTATCATGCATATAACTTTTTTTTTGTTTGTTTGTTTGTTTTTTCGGCCACACCGGTTTGATGCTCAGGGATTATTCCTGACTAAGCGCTCATAAATTGTCCCTGGCTTGGAGGGACGAAATGGGATGCCGGGGGATTGAACCGTGATCCTTCCTTGGCTAGCGCTTGCAAGGCAGACACCTTACCTCTAGCGCCACCTCACCAGTCTCATGCATATAACTTTATCCCCTTTCAGCACTAGTTCTTGCCCAGGGTGATTGTCACATTGTCACAGTGGACCTTTCACTATCCTAACTGCATTCACTACTCTTTGTGGCAAGTTTCTTAGCATGGACTGGTCCTCCTCATTCTCATCTCTATTGTCTCTGGATATTATTACCATACCATATTTTATTTTTGTTGCATACCATAAATGAGTGAGATTATTCTATGTCTACTGCTCTCCTTCTGATTCATTTCACTCAGCATAATAATATTCATATCCATCCATGGATGAATATTTTAAGTTTGCTTAAAGGCACATTTTTAGTTTGCTTATTATAGTTTGGGTCTTATTTATATGTGTTGACTCTGTGGTTTAACTATTTACATATTTACACAACTCTAGACTACTGATGTAGAGGACAGAGCCCCTACTCCTATTACTCCATATCTGCTTTTTCTTATGCCTCTCCTCAATTTCTTTCCACACCCTACCCTTTTCATTTCCATAATTTAGGGTCAAGGATAATATTGCTATTCTTCCTTTGATTTCTTTCATTAACTTGCCCTGTTATTTTATATACCACATAAGTAACATCATTCAGAATTTGTCTTTCTTCTTCCCTTGGCATGATGTTGTCCTCAAGTTACATTCAAGTTGCAAAAGCAACTTGCATGGCTTCATTATAACATTCAGTTGCATAATATTCTGTCTCTTTGTGTGTCTGTGTGTGAATATCACATTTTTATCTCCATTCCTCTGTCATTGGACACTTGGATTAATTTCATATCCTATATATGGCACTAAGTACTACAATGAATAATAGGACATCATTGTTCTTCTGAATGAGCATTTTTGTCCTGGGAGTAGATACCCAGATGCGGTATGCTGGGTCATATGATGGATCTATTCATACTTTTCTGAAAAATCTTTATTCTGTATTTCACAGGGAAATAGACATTTCTACTAGCAGTAGATAAAAAAAAATTACCACAAATTGTTTCCAATGTATTTTGCTGTGTCATTCTCATAGTACTAAATGAAATATTATTGTTGTCTTGATTTGAATTTTCTTGGTCAGTGATGATGATCATGTTTTCATTTGTTATCTGTCTTTCTTCTTCACAGTAGTGTCTGTTCATTTTTTCTTCATCTTTTCATAGTGTTTTGTATATTATGTTGTTGATCTTTGTAAGTATTTTTATATATATTTTGGATATGAACTCTTCATCTAATGTGTTGAGTGTAGACACTTTGTCTTATTGAGTTGGGTGTCTATTAGTTTAGCCCATGTAAAAATTTGTTAAATTTATTTTTTTATTTTCGGGTCATACTTGGATCTACTCAGGCCTTTCTCTCCACTCTGTTCAAAAATAACTTCTGGGGACTTCAGAGAGCACATAGGCTTCCAGGGATTGAAACCCAGATTTGCCAAATACAGGGCAAGCACTTTACCTGCTGAACTAGCTCAACACCTCCTAATAAAGAGATTTTGATTTGGGATAATTATTTGCTTTTTCTTCTTTTGATTTTGCCAATGGAAATGTTACTGGGAAAGTGGATTTTCTTGAGCTGGTGGGTTTTGAGAACTGTATGAAAGTTTTGTGTACAAAACAAAACTTAGATGTAAGAATGCAGTGCAAGGGGATGGACAGATAGTAAGAGAGTAGAGTGTGTGCCTTGCCTATAACTGACCTCAGGTAAATTACCAACAACTTACATGGTTTCCTCAAGCCCCATTTAAAGTGACTCTGTGATTAGAGTATTAGGTACTGTAGATTTGTCCCTCAAACAAAACAAGACAAGAAACACATTTCTTCTTCAAAACGACATTTACATTCAAAAGAAATAAAATCAGAGTGTGTGGTGCTTATATTATCTAAATTTTCAGGGGTTGGGAGATAGCCCATTATGGCAATGTGACACATGGAATGTGCCAGGTCCCGAGTTTGATCTCTGAACTGATTGCTGCTCAATCCCAGCACTGTTGAGGTGGTCCTAAAAAGCACCAGTTCCAAGAAACATCACTTATTGTCTGAATATTAAAACATCAGGTCCACACAACTTATATGAGTATTGCTAGGAGTGACTTCCAGGCCTCCTGAGCATTGCTAGAAAAACTCCCTCCAAAACGGCAAAAATATAAAAATAGTTATCTACTCACAAATGAAAATAACAATGGTTAAAAGAGAAAGTGAAAGCACAATCTACCTGATTATACGATTTTATGCTTAATTCCCCAAGTAATATGTCCCTTTTAGATCTTCATAAGAGAATTGGTTTTTACTCGAATTTATCTATTTGTGTATAATTTCCACCTTCAACATTTTATATAAAATATAATCTAATTTTGAAAATCTCATCTGTTAAAACAGTATTAATCAAAGATTGAGAGAGAATTAGATTATTAATAATAAAATATTTTCATTTACTTTAATTTTCTCAGATGAAAGCATTAGTTAGAAATTTATAGCCTGCTCATAAAAGTGGCATTTTTCTCATTTTGCATAAAAAGTTAGAATATAGAATAGCTAAATAACTAATCCCAAGGTCATAACAAAAAGGAGAATCAGGGGCAGCTCAAAAGAAATCCTCATTTTCAAGTTCTTGAAGAACAATTGCCTTTTTATAACCCCTATTTAATAACATTTAATGATTAAATTACCATGAAAATAAAACATCTTGTTCAAAAGGCATTCTAGTGTGGAAAAATAGAAGACAGTGATCTATGATATGCACTCAGCTTTGTTAAAACAGTCTCATAACAGATTAGACCCAGCATACTCCCACCTGTCTGCAGGGCTGCCAGATTTCAGATTGCTATGTAAGGGAATGTCTCCATCCTGGAAAAGACAGTTTCAAATTTGGGGGATCTTTTGGTCTATTTTGTTATTTTACAAGTATGAACACTGACCCAGAAAACTAATCATAATTACATCGATGTCTCATTCTGACGTCCAAGACAAATCTACACAGATTGCAGCTTCATTTGATAGTAAAAATCAACAGTTTGCTAGATTATGTCAAGGGGTCCGATTATGTACAGAGTGAAAGTAGTCAGAGGAAAGGGACAAAGATACACAATGAGACCGAAATACTTCTCTCGTATGTGGAACATAAAAAAAACATAGTAAGGAAATTAGAAAGGGCCAAAGGCAATAGAAGCTGATCAATGGGCTACAGAACTGAGTTTACCAAATCAGAGAAAGGTCTCACATTAGGGAGACTACCATAGGCTGTGGTGAGAGAAAGAGTTGAGGGTGTGGTGTTAGAATTCTGTACACCTGAACCCCTATCATTAAGAGCATTGTAAATCACAGTGCCTAAATTAAAAAAAAAATCAATGGGCCAGAGTAGTGGAACAGAGCTGTAAGGTGTCTGCCTTGCTGGCACTAGCCTAGGATGGACAGTAGTTCGATTCTCCAGCGTCCCATATGGTCCCCCAAGTCAGGAGAGATTTCTGAGTGCTTAGCCAGGAGTAACCCCTGAGTATCACCAGGTGTGCCCCCCCCAAAAAAAACACAAAAATAAATAAATAAAAATAAAAATAGATTTTTTACTTATTTAATTTATTTAATATAAATAAATATTTGAATTTGAATGTTAATATTTACTAAAATAATGGATTGATGATTCAGTTTGTAGTTCAAGCTAAGCCCTCTTGATAGAATTATCATAATGGTCAATATCCAGATTTGAAAATCAATGTGTGGAGATTAAGTGAATAATTCAAGGTCAAAAAATCAAGGGTGGCATAACCAGATGTAGAACTCAGATTTTTTAACTTTCAGAAGTCAGTTCTTAGCCATTGGAAAATATCTTTCATCTTTGAATTTCTCTTCTCCGTTTGATATCCTAGAGTAATATTTTGGAACCTTAACCAAAAAAAAAAAAAGCCTCTAAAAAGACTGCTTTGCAAAAGTTTTATCTACTTTAAATATAAAATATTTTAACTTATCTAAATATGATCTTTTAAAATATATTTACTATCTCAGTAATAAGATAAAATTCCATGACAAAATGTAGCTACTTCAGTTATTGACAATTCTTCTCCCTTAATATGAGAATGCACAAAATGAATTTAAAGGAGCTTAATCAAAATGTGTCAAAATAGTTGTTTGTTGTCTTCGGCTTCATTTATAATAAATGCACTTAATTGATTATTTTTATACACAAATAGGACAAATAAATGGCATTTTAGAGTTATTCAAATTCTACGATTCTATTATGTCACCAAATTTTACTTAACTTTTGCTTATACTTTGCTAATTCTTTTCTTACCTGATTTTGCCATGTCCCCTCTCTGGGCTGCTATCATATCTTCCTGACATCTGGTGTTTCTCTCCACCAACCAATTACAAGCCTTTGGACATGCTGGAACAAGTGACTTTAATTAACAGACACTCTATCCCAACTTCAACATTTCTTCTAATCACACTTCCATGGCCCTTTTTCCAAGAAAGAATCCAACTTTTGTATCTAGGTTAACAGTTTAGGCCACACCCAGTGGCCATACCCAGGGATTAATCCTGGCTTTTCACTCATTATCTCTTCTGAAATGGCTTGGGGGACCATATGGGATACCAAGGATTGAGTACTGGTTAGTAGAGTGCAAGGCATGTGCCTTACATATTGTGCTATCACATTATCCCCCTCAAATCTACTTTTGTTCATCATTTATTTCCAATGTATATTACAATCCCTAACATAATTAAGTAATTAATATTTGTTTATGGAGGTAAAAGGATGTTAACATTGATTAAAGCCAGAGATATGACAGATTTATGGATTAAAAAGTGAATGCACTGATTTCAAACAAATTTATTGAAATATCAAAGGAAATACATATGTTTTTTAATGTATGGGTGAATAAATTTTGAATATATTTTTCAAAGGGTATCCTGATACTGAGCAATTGTCAAACCTTTGAATGTCTCTAGACTTCAGATTCTTTATAATAAGGGATAAAACTGATCTTTAAATCTTTGCCCATCCTAGGATTCCAGGTCAGTGTCAGGCCCGTGGCATTTGAGACTTTCAAAGATACATATACATGAAAAGACAGGTCTTTTGAAACTTGTCAAAAAGAAAAGAGTCAATCTCCTTGGATAGTAATTTGCATATTCATCTTTTTTTAAGTCTCTATTTCTCTGTGTGTCTGTCTGTATCTATCATCTCTCTGATGCTAGAGGTCAAATTTAGAGCTCCAGGGCCTCACACTTGCAAAACATGTGCTAAACCTCTGATAAGAATCTGAACCTATAATACTTTTTTTCTTTTCTTTCTTTCTTTCTTTCTTTCTTTTTTTTTATTTGCTTTTTTTTAGAGACTGCTCAGGGTTATAGGCCGGGATAGATGACGATTCTTTTAACCTGTGGTTCAATGCTAGGATGAATCACTTTTCAGAGTGTCATGTAACTAGGGACCTATAATTTTGGCTACCACCTTACCCATATCTAGGTCCATACCTAGTGATGATTGGAGATATATGGTGTTGGGTTTTGAATCAGGTCAGGAATTTGCAGGACTGTAAAGATTGTATTAATTTTTTAGCCCTTATTACACTTTCCTAATTTATCAAATTTGAAATTTAATATTATCGTCCCACCTTAAAAATTAAGATCTAGCACAAATATCATGGCTTTTTTTGAATATATTTTAAATATATTTTTCAATATCTTTGTCAATATTTTTATATCTGTAGATTTGAATTCTTCAATCAAAAAAAAGCAAAAATTCATTGAATTGATGGTTACTCTAGCTTTTCAATATATTTTTATTTAAGACCTGTAATCAGTCTTCAGTAATCAATCCAGTAGGTAGTTCAAACTATCCAATGATACAAAGGATGATAATAAGAACAGCTTTTAACCACTCTACTCCTTATATCTTTGCTTCAGTCACGGAGGAAATCACATTTAATGGCTTCCCATGTAGTTCCTCAGAATTATTGCCTCTAAAAGCTAAATAATATGCTTAATTACTAGATGTCAACTTACCAAATTTAAATAAAAAGCATTGGATATAAAATGTTGGACATAAAAGATTTAACATTTACACTGCCTCATTAACATTATCCTTTTCACTGCGTAATATCCCCAAATTACTGCCAATTTTTGATAGTTTTTCTGACCTTCTATGAAACTTTATTCATTTACATATTTTATTTAAACTGACATTTTTTGCTCATCAACTACTTTATACTATATAAGGAGAAAATTTCTTTCTTTTCTTCTTTCCCTCCCCTCCTTCCATCCTTCCTCCTTCCCTTCCATCCTTCCTTCCTTTTTCATTCCTCCCTCCCTCCCTCCTTCCTTCCCTCCCTTCCTTCCCTTCCCCTTCTCTCCATTCCTCTTCCCTGCCTTCTTTCCTCTCTCCCTTCCTTCCTCACTCGGTTTCCTCCTTCCTTCTTTCTTTCTTTCCTTCTTCCTTCCTTCCATCCTTCCTCCCTTTTCTCATTTTCTACGTCTATAGATATATGTATATTACAATTCTTTTTTTATACCACAGCTTTTATAGTAATGTAATCAATCTCAATTTGAGGATTACAAGTTTTTCATTCTGTTCTACATAGATTATTTAATCTTATATTTATTTTAAAATCTGTAGAATGAGTATGAAAGTGAAAGTCTATTTCTTTAGTGTGGTGGGAAATGGTAATCTTTATTTTATTCCTTGACGTCTTTAATAAAATGTTTATCTAGTAAATTATTAATAAATTTTGAAATAGAAAATGTTTTTAAAGGTATCTTCAATTACAAATCTTGGTCAAAATGAACATGGATTTAAAATATGTTTTCAAATATGATACCACTTAAATATGTATGTTTTTAAGAATTTTATCAAAGGGCAAATCTTAAATCTATATTATTGATGGTGGTGAAATGACAATGTTCATTTCTGATCAAAGTTAAATAAACACCTGAGAATATGCCATTCAGTGGAAGTTATCAAGAAAACAAGATTCTTTCTTAAAGGTTTGTTGTTGTTGTTGTTGTTATATTTTTAAATCAAAAATCACTGAATGTGGGGGCCAGGCGGTGGCGCTGGAGGTAAGGTGCCTGTGCTAGCCTAGGACGGACCACAGTTTGATCCCCTGGTTTCCCATATGGTCCCCCAAGCCAGGAGAGACTTCTGAGCGCATACCCAGGAGTAACCCCTGAGCGTCACTGGGTGTGGCCCAAAAACCAAAAAAAAAAAAAAATCACTGAATGTGGACTTGAAGGTAAAAATCAAGGGTTATCTTTGAAATATCAGTTTGGTATTAAACTGTTTGGTATCAGGGTAGAAGGAAAATTAAGCACTGAGTGATAAGGAAAGGTCATTTAGATAGTTTAAGTTCTTAGAAGTGGATACTGATCCTATGACTGACCCTACTGACTCAATGTTGGTTCTTGTGAAAAATCTGGCAATCGTATACGGTTGTTGAATACACAATGACCAAAAATTAATTCAATTCAGCCATGTATTAAATTTGATGTGTTTCTGATAACGATTCTTTTAATTTCTTGTCATAAAGGATCACAAATAAAAAAATGCTTAAGAGACAGTCACATAGAAAATTTTCTTGAGGAATTTTGTAGTGAAATTTACAGGAAGAATTAGGAGAGAAATCAATTATCATCTATGTTCAAGGGGCCATATTTTCACGAGACTCTAATCTGTTTAATCTCCTGAGAAAGTGTTATTGTTCTCTTTATGTATCATAGCCATTTATTTATTTTTATATTTATCAATATTTATACCTCTCTTGACAATTATCTACCCTTTGCCTCTATTATTTATAAATACATAATGTCTGCTTTATTACATGGAAAGTTAGTACCTATTTTTTCTTTTTATTTCCCCAGTACCTAGACCAAAGCCATTTACAGTAAGCATTCACTAATATTTACTATACTGATATTTTTTAAACTCAACTAAAAAAATAAATGATTCAAAACTTCTTCCTTTTATTCCCTCCGTAATCTCTTCCCTTCTTTACATTTCACACCACCAGCCTTAGAGTAATTGTGTTTTCAACCTTAACAAAACTTGTGAATTACTAGATATTAAAGATCCTTGAATGAGATTAATTTTAGAAGTGATAAAGAGAGAAGAAATATGAAAGGAAGGAAGAAAATAAAGAAGAAAATAATCCTTTAAGGATAAAGGGATCAGGTCCAAATATAGACTAAATAAATTAACTGAATTTGAGTAGAAATGATATCAATGATGCTTGTTTAGATATAAACTTAGAGAAATATTTAAATTCTATATTCTTCTATACAATTTGAAAAACAAGAATTTAATTTATTATAAATTAAATATCAATATGTGAGGATGAGGATTATTTCCAATGCTTAAAAAACTCAAAGAGTATAATAGAGTTTCAATTTGGAGATTAACAGTATATAAATAATAATATTTCATATAGTTGTCAGAGTTGATAGGCATTTCTCTATAGAAAAGGTATTACTTTTTAAGTTTTATAGGACTCAAAATTTGATTGAAGAAAATTTCAAAAACTTAAGAAAATTAGGGTGTTTATTGCATTTAAAATATAGAAGGACCAGAGAGATATCACAGCGATTGGGCCTTTGCCTTGCATGCAGTCAACCCAGAACTGAGGGTGGTTCTATTCCTCGAATCCCATATGGTCCCCCAAGCCTGCCAGGAATGATTTCTGAGAGAAGAGCCAGAAATTACCCCTGAGAACCACCAGGTGTGACCCCAAAACA